>PVIW01010270.1:0-45453 GCA_004026585.1 Noctilio leporinus
AAAAAAAATAGAGGAAGGAAGAAAAGAATAAAGGGTTTAGGTGGCTGGGGAAGGGAGGAATACTTAGATTGAGGACTGGGCATGCGTTATAGCCACAGAGTTAGTAGATTTTAATTCGAGAGTAAGGGGAGGGTCTTGGGTATTTAGGTGGATTGAGGTATGGGGGGTATTAAGAATATGTGAGAAGTAACTTTTGCAAAGGATATGTTGGGGATTAATAGTTCATATTGCTCTCGGTATAACTTAGGTGCTTGAGATTAACAGCAATCCCTTTCCTGAGGCTGCCTCTTTTTCTTGGTCAGGACTTTACAGTCTATAGTCTATATTCTAGCCGGTCTTGGCGTGTGGCAGGGCCTCTGATTGTCACATTCAGGGCTGATTCTGAGTGTCCGCCCCCAGGTAGACTGGGTCTTCCGCAGCCTGACTGGGTTTAGGGCTGCCGGTATTCTGGAGCCCGCAGGGAGCCCCCTCCCACTCCTGGCGGAGGTTCCTGCCCAGGAGGAGCACCCAGCACTTCTGCAGGGCAGCCAGCAACTTAGCTGGTCCCTGTGATGACTGGCCCCGCCCCCGCAGTTCCAGGAGGAGGCCGTCCCTGTCCGTTAACACTGTCCTGGGTCCGCCTACACTGTCCCGCCCTTCCAGGGCAGCCACCACTCCTCCAAGCCAACCAGCTCTCTGCTGAGTCCTTTACGTGGCCTCTGTGATGAGCCCCTCCCAGGCGTGGACAGTGAGGCCTTCGTCTCCCGCAGTGGCGAGTCAGTTACCCCCGCTACTAGTTCCCAGCTCGCTGGCTCGCCGTTTGGAGTTTCTGCGGAGCCTGGGGGCCTGTGTGGTTGCGCAGGGCTGGGCCTCCCCCCTCGCAGGGGCTTCTAGCTGCTGTTTCCCCGGTGGCCCAGCAGCACCATTTTTGGCCCTCTCGCTGCCCCTGCTGGTGCACTTCCCCGCTCCCCCGCTCCGGCTTCCCGCAGGACTCTTCTCCTCCGCCTCTAGCCCCGCGCGAGCCTCCTCTCCCTGTTGCCGGAGTGAGTCTCTCACACAGTCCCTCCCCTGCAAGAGTTCAATTTCGTGTTCCCTACGATGTTTGCCCTTGCCGCTGGCACTTCACTGTTGAGACTTCCAGTCGCCAGGGAGCCCGGAGCTGGTCTCAGTCAAACGTGCCCCTCTGGGCAGAGCCGCCACTGCCCAGAGCCGACCTCGGCCCGCCGGCCGGTTGGTCGGGAATGCCTCACCTACTGTCCTGCTGGCCTCCTCTGCCTCTGGGCTGTGCTCCCCTGTGTCCAGATGCTGCCCGCTCCAATTCCTAGGGTCCTGAAGACGTCTCACGCTCCCTATCTTGTCCTCTAGCTGCTTTGGTAATCGAGAACACCATCAGCACTGCTCTCTATTCTGTCACCATCTTCTCTCTCACTATGGTAGTTTTCTTCACAATAGGTCCTGCTACTCAGATACTACTAAATTTATTTATATTGTAACTGAAAATTGAAT
This sequence comes from Noctilio leporinus, assembly GCA_004026585.1. Taxonomy (NCBI): domain Eukaryota; kingdom Metazoa; phylum Chordata; class Mammalia; order Chiroptera; family Noctilionidae; genus Noctilio; species Noctilio leporinus. The sequence goes on from PVIW01010270.1 coordinate 1,486, forward strand.
GTTTTTCTTGTTTTTTTTTTTCTTCTGATTATAATTAGTAGTCCAGAAACTACTAATTTTCATACAGTTTACATCTGACCATTTTCCTGGACTATTAGTTTTTACAATTATTCTCTTTGGTTCTTAAGATACACAGTTATGTAGTAAGAATTTTGTTTCTTTTAAACTATAGCAGTCATATCTCTTATTTCAGAGATCTGTCCATACTAGGTATTCTTCACTTATTCCTTTAAATACATTCCACCCTTCTTGACCTGCCTTTTAGCCAGGGAAACTTCTGCTAGGTTCTGCAAATGGGAGGTACCAGCATAAGCTCAGAGGCAGGAGAGTGGGACAGATGGAGATAGCTACTCATTCCCTTTCAAACCCCTTACGATTCCTGTCAAGATGTATAGTATTTGTTGAGATCTTCCAAGGCTGCTGGTCTATTGCAGTCCCAGGCTTCTCTTTCAGCTCCATCCTCTTGTCTCTTCAGGCCTAGAGGTGGAACTGCTTCCTGTGTTTGTGAGCTGTTACTATCACAACTATCTTATATATTAGTAAAGATGATGGATTGAACCTACAGCTAATCTCATTTCCTCTCAAGTCCCCACCAAAAGGACAGTAAAGAAATCTTTAAAACTCATCAACCCTTGGGATGGCAAGAACACTGAGATAATGACAATACAAGGTTGGATGTTGAGAAGGTGATGGCAATTGGTAACTGACTTGGCAAACCTAGTGGGGAAAGCCAAGAACTCATCTGGTTTGTGTGGCAGACCTCCAAGGCTGGGACTATGGCAGGTAACATCTTTTACTCCAGACCATTGGGAGATCTCTGAACAGACCCCAGACAGAGCTGGGGGCCTGGGGACCATTTCATAATCAGAACTCAAGGGACACACACAGATTGCTATGTGATGACTGCTCTCTTTTGCTACGTGGCAGCCAGAATGCAGGAAGCCTGACATGCCCACTTGGTAGAATAGAAGAGCCTCGCTGGGGCTCCCATCAGCCAAGAAATCACTGACTTCCAGGCTTTCTGACAAATGGCTCAGCGATGATCAAAATAAACTCCCTGCTCCTCCAGTCCCATGCTCAGAGCTTCCAATCCACTTTTCAGTTTTTCATGTTTAAACACAAGCATGTAACCCAGGTCTCCTAGACATCTGAGGAACAAATGATATGAAAGGTAGAGGCCAAAGTGAATAGAAAAAACTATAGTAGAAAAACAAATTTATCCTCAGGGAGATAAGCAGTTACAAAGTAAGTAAATAAACACACACTACTATTACAAAAAACAAACAAACAAACAAACAAAAAAAAACAAAAAAAAGAAAAAAGAAAAGTGAACTCTTAAAAATTTAAAACATGATGATGGCAAAATTATGGAATGAAATATAAAGTTGAGTGAGGAAATCTGGAAAGTAGAGAAAAAAAGACAAAAGGATGGGAAATAAGGAGCAAAGAAATATATACAAAGACCATTTTGAGGGAGGACCGACCTCGGTACTATGAGTTACAGAAAAGGACCAGAGCCCTGGCTGGTGGTTCAGTGGATAGGTGCCAGCCTGCAAACCTAAGGGTTGCTGGTTTGATTCCCAGTCAGGGCACATAATCAGGTTGCAAGCCAGGTCTCCAGCCAAGTCCATCACTGGAGACAGGTGAAAGGCAGCCATACATTGATGTTTCTCTCCCTCTCTGCCTTCCCCCCTTCCCCTCTCTCTAAAAATAACAAATAACATCTTTAAAAAAAAAAGGACCAGAGAGGGGAGAAAAACCCACAGGTGAGAACATGGTCTCTGCATCAGATTGGCCTACATTTCAAACCTTAGCTAGCTAGATGGTCCTGAGCAATGATTAAACCTTTCTGTGACCTTATCCTGAAAACGCTCATTGAGTTGTCATTGAGGATTCAATTAAGTCCATGCTAAGTTCTAAGACGAAGTTGGTACTTAATACATTCTCCATAAATGACGGCCATCATTAATTTTCACATATAAGCACTATATACAATCTGTGACCAAATTTGATTGGCTCTCCCTTTATTTATAATCAAACTGCTTCTTACCATCTCCACTGCCACCACTCATCCACCATCACCTCTACCAGAATACTGAAAATTATTATTTCCCATCTCCCACCTCGTCTCTCCCTACCATCTTGTCTCAGCTCAGCAGCAAAGGTGATCCTTATAATATTTAAGTTCCATTGTGACACTTTTTTGCTGGAAACCAATGGAAAAGCCATATAATTCAAAGCCCCATCATCTCCTGACCTCGACTTCCACTAATTCCCTTTCTTCATCCCATTAAACTGGCCTTCTTACTGGACAGTCTGCCAGGCACCTTCCTCCCCAGGGCCTTTATACCTGCTGTTCCCTCTGCCTGGAAAGATTTAGACATCTGAATGGCATACCCTTGTCTCGAACATCTTTCTGACAATGGCTATCTAGGTTACTCCTACTAAAATTGTAACCGCACCTCTGCCCTCTCTCTATTCCAATTGTTTCCTCCTTAGCAGCTATCATTTCAAAACATTTTTTTTCATCCTCACCTGAGGACATTTTTTCATTGCTTTTTAGAGAGGAAAGGAAAGAGGGAGAGTGATGCATAAGAAAAGTATCCACTGGTTGTCTCCCATACCTGCCCAGACTGGGGATCATAGGCACCAAGACTGGTGATCTAACTTCTAACCTAGGTATGTGCCCTGACTGGGAATCAAACCCACAATCTTTTGGTATATGGGACAACACTCCAATCCAGGAGTCACACCAATCAGGTCATACTTAATAACTCACATATTACAATTTTTTTTTCTATTTCATGAGCGCAGGATTTTGTCTCTTGTTCATTGATGCACTCCCAACAAGTGATCTGAATGAGGCAGGCACTTAGTATTTATTGACTAAACAGGAAACTATCCCAGACATGACTTTCCAGATCGAAAGGGTCCACTTAATGACCAGTAAAATCACTGAAAACTTTCCAAACATCGGTAACAGTGAGAGAAGATCCCGTAAGCTTGCAAATCACAAATCAGAATGTTGTCAAACTTCTTAACAGCAATTCAGGAGAGGCAACTGAAAATTAATTTCCGACTTAGAATTTATTTCCTAATTATCTCTGAAGGTAAAAATAAAAGCATTTTGACACTCAAGGTTTAAAAAAGTTTACCTCCCATGCCTTAAAGTACTGAAGGATGTGCATCACCAAAAGAGCAAGAGGAAAAGAAAGCACAGGATCCTGCAATTATACATGATGCAGGCACTAATCAAAGGAAATCTCAGTATGACAATAAAGCAATGACAAGTGTGCATTGAAGCACAACCAGTCAGGTTGAAGAGGGGAGGGTCAGATGCCAGGCCTGAGAGTGAAATCACACTGTCTTCAAGCCTGATAAAAACCTCTCCTTCAGTAGGAAGGTAGAGAAGTCCCAGGATGGTGTGTCTGTGCAGCAATCCTGACAGACATAAGTGGCAGTCAATACCCAGGGTGGATCACACCCAGGGCAGGAAACAGAACCAATAAGATTACTAATAGCCCCCTGGCTGGTGGCTCAGTGGATAAGGTGCCGGCCTGCAAACCCAAATGTCGCTGGTTCGATTCCCAGCCAGGGCACATAACCAGGTTGCAAGCCAGGTCTCCAGCCAGGTCTGTAGCTGGAGGCAGGTGAAAGGCAACCATACATTGATGTCTCTCTCCTTCTCTGCTTCTTTCCCTTCCCTTCTCTCTGAAAATAATAAATAAAATCTTAAAAAAATATATTAAAAAAAAAAAAAAAAAAAGATTACTAATAGGTCCATTCTGTAGATATGTGTGCAAATGCTTATTAACGAGTTTAAAAAAGAATTAGTAGTAGATACAAAGAAAACTAAGTTCTGTGTGTGTGTACATGATATTTAACTTTAAGAAACAAATGAAAGAGGAATGTATCATTTAGACATGGAACTATTAAGAAGAAACTGGAGAAATAGGGAGAAATGGGGCAGACCCATTGGATTTTTTAATAAGACATTTAAATTATATATATATTGCATTTAAAATTAAGATGAAAAAATTACTAAGCTTTTTGATTTCAGCTATAATTTTTCTTTCACAGTATTTACCTAGCACAATGTGATGATGACAGATGTTAGAACCTAGGGATTCAAGGAAGAAAAATGTGAGAGAATTTAAGAGTACTTTGAAATAGTTTTATTGGCTCATAAGACCTTTGCATATAAAAAAAATACCCAAACACTATGCAGTATTAAATCACAATTACATTTTTTTACCAATTAAAACTACCCAGAATATACATTTTTAAAGGAAAAAATCCTATAGAACTGAATTCTGAAGTAATATTATGACTTAAATACTTTGACAAAATAGATAATTCCTTATAACATTAATTCATTGCACAAAGCTGCCAGATACTTTCATAAGCATAATCACTGCAGAGTGCAAATGAACACAATGTCAACATTACACATTTAGTTGAAGTAACTGTGCCTCTACCTAAGGAACTCTCAAATTTCTGGCACAAAAAGTTGGTCTGTTTTAACTTCTACCAGGCAACCAACTGTATAATCCATTTACTCTCTTTCCAGCCATTCCTATTGAAAAAAAAAAAAAAAGGAACATCCTTCCATTGTCATAGCCTGAAAGAGTCAGCATCGCCTTTGCTTAAAGAAATCTACTCCTCTCAATTCTTCAGGCAGGTATTCCTGATCCACAGGTTCGCTGTACATAGGATTGTACTTGTAGCCCTTGCCGTAGCCCAAATCCTTCATCAGCCTGGTTGGCGCGTTCCTCAGATGCAGAGGGACGGGGGGTAGAGGCCCCTGGTGGTTTCGCAGGCAGGCTTTGACGTTGTTGTAGGCACTGTACACCTCAATAGATTTTGGGGCTCTGGCAAAATAGACTACACACTGGGCCAGAAGCACCTAGGTAAAAAGCAAACATTTTATTATGAAGGTGCCAGAAAGTTTCTGTTTTGCAAATACTTTATGACCTTTCTAGTTAATTCTGAAAGGTTCCCACCATGCTTTTAATAACCTCTTTCTTCCTATATTCTGGATAACTACCTATGATAGAAAGAAGAAATTCCTGCATGAGGAAAGAGGCTGAGTCAGAGCAGTGGTTTTCTTTATTAAAAACTATGAACTTTTTATTAAATGAAGTTTTTCTCAAAACCTCAATGTATAAAACATAAATATGAGGCTGCTACTCTGTTTGTGGGTGAACCTGCACAGACTTCCTGTCCAGCTCTTTTAATTCTGCCCCCAGGAAACCTTGAGCACTTTCTCTGAACCTCAGACTCCCAGAAATAGTTTGAAAACATGACCTTATTGATTTTTAAGGTCCTCTCTCTATACAGGCTCTCAGTTTATAAAATGGGGGTTTAAACGCCAAGCATCCTTTTCAGTGGGCCTATACATCAACAGTGAAGGCAAAACATATGTTCAAATCCATAGAGGGACAGAGCGCAAGAGAAAGGAACTGATTTGCAAAAAACTGAGCTGATTACTTTACCTCACACTCAGGCATGCCTATAAAATGACAGCCCTGGTAGGCAGCAACTGCTTGCGTTAGTGCAGATGGGTCTGCCAGACCTGTCATACATACAAAGAAAGAAAGAAAAGTTTAAGTGACAATGCACATCCCCATCCTGACCTGTCTATGTACTGCTGTGACCATGGACCATCGCTGCCCGTAGACTCTGTTGACCACAACAATCCCACTTAGCCAAATGGACTGACTTTTCTCTGATCTCGTTAGCTTACTCAAGAAATATTTACTGAATGGTTACTGTGTGATGTTAAAAATTGTTTTCTCAGGAATAAAAACTATATTATATCTAGTAGGAAAAAGAAGAGACTACATGTATAATAAACATAAGGAATAAAGACCATGAAGCCTGTCACAAGGATGGATACATTAAAAATAAAACATTTACTAACACCAAAGAAAAGTTTTTCTGATCTTTTTCTTTTCTTTACATAGTGTCCAGAATCTTTCATTTCTATCTCAGGAGTGATCCAATAAAAACCTGAATACCTGACTGGAAAGCAAATTAAAAGTATTTCTTCTAGTCAATACTCATGTTAAAAAAATCACTGCTAAGGTTGCAAACCAGGTCTCCAGTCAGGTCTGTGGCTGGAAGCAGGTGAAAAGCAACCATACATTGATGTCTCTCTCCCTTCCCCTCTTTCTAAAAATAATGAAATAAAATCTTAAAAAAAAAAAAAAAATCACTGCTGAAAAGGAAACAAAGGGACACTTTAGGAACATAAACTCTCAAAAGCTTACACACATACTATCAGAAAATAAACTCAGTTCCTACTGAACTCTTTATCCTTTTCCTTACCTGTCTCACATGGTACAAACCTGAAGTCAAAAAGCAGCATTTCCTCCCTCCCCAGTACTCCACCCTACACGGACACCAGGTTCTGGGCCCTTCCCATCACACTCACCTATGTCCTCACTGGCAAACCTCACAAGCCTCCTTGCCACATACAGTGGGTCCTCTCCTCCTTCAAGCATGCGTGCCAGCCAGTAGAGGGAAGCACTCTGGTCTGAGCCCCGCATCGACTTATGAAGTGCAGAGATGCAATTGTAATGCTCTTCCCCTGGACACAACAAAAGCACCTACTCAATTACTGGCAGGAAGAGATTACCCACAGGGCTCATAGCAGGAGCCACCCAAGCCCTACCTTGCTATCACTTGGCTGACTTTAAGGGAGCCTAAAGTAACATGATGCCCAGGAGAGCCTAGGAGGAGGAAGTGTAGTAACTATCTTCAGGCTGTGAGGGGACAGTGCCCTAGCATGCGTGCTGTAGCAGTCCCACAGTTCCCTACAGGGCCTGTAGACCCTGTCGGTCACCCAGTCCAAATCAAAGTGGGAAGCTGCTGGGAAATTTGTCGGGTTCACACTAAATGTGTGCCAAGACCAGGCAAAGTGAAGGGCATTCACTTTGGTCTTTGTAGAACTCAGTGAATGCACCACACTCAAGAATGAAAGTGATTCCAGTGTTCTGGTTCTACCATGTGACCCAACTGTCAATTTGAGGAAAATGGACCCTGGGCCTGGATGTAGCCATTAAATTAATGAGTCAAGTGGCAAGAACAGCTGTTACAGCATTTGTTCCTCAGCATCATTTCCAGTTGTCTCTCTGATATCTGAAGCCTGTGGCCATTTAAACCCGGTGTGGGGACACACATGTGTGGCAGGGTTCCAGGACTGACATATGGATAACAGCTCTCACCCTGAAAGCTGGTAGCCCTTCTCCCTCACCACTTGGTTTCACCCATGTTAACAAATCAGTGAAATGTGTTTTAGAGAATTACCAACATTTGCATTTTCACATATTTCACTATGCTTGAACTACCATTTCTTCCTTAAATTTGAGGAGAGGGCACCCTCTTCGTGAGAAAGCAGAAGCATTATTCTTACTAGTGTTAGTCCTTCCAGAGAAGCACCTGGTCTGTGCTCCTCATCAGGCTAAGGCAACACCACAACCTAGTCTACACAGCACTTGCACCCTGGGAACAAGTCCTAGCAACTGGCTGGTAAAACAATACAATCTTCAGATGAAGAGTGCATGGGGTAAGATGCTAGCCTGCCAAAGGAGGAACCCCTAAAAAGTCGACTGTGGGGCCTGAGCATTGTCTATTTTTCAGAGGAGCACCAAGGTACCAATGCTTTGAGCAGAGCTGCTGGCATTTCTTAGGACAAACTGGTTGTCACTTGTTCCAGGGCTTCCTCAGCTAAGTTGAAATGCCATGGAGACTGGCTGGAAATGTGTCCTGCATGAAATCCACATGAAATCTGGCCCATCACCTGCATAGGCCTGGGCACTGACCCTGCACTCTGCTTCCTTTCAGTGCTGAGCTTGGGCCTGGGGAAGAGGCCAGGCAGTGCAGGCTTGGCCAACTCAGACATGGAGGAGATGGACTAAGCCACCTCCACTTAGCTTTCTGTCAAATGTAAACAAGGAGATGGCAATGAATCTCCCCTGCAAAACTCGTTACTCATTTTCTCTTTACTGAGATCAACAAATAAAAGGCAACATAGTTAAGATCCGAACTCTGGAGCCAAGCAGCCTGGCTTTGAATGCCAAACCTATTAGCCATGTAATCATGGGCAAGTTACTGACCCTCTATGCTTCCTGGGGTTTCTCATCCATAAAATGGTCATTATAAGACTAGCACATAAGGTTGTATTAAATAACGTGTGCCTAGTATAGAGTAAGCACTACAAAAACATGTAATTGTTGGGTAGTATTCTACGTTAGCTTCTATTTTTGCTATTATTATGTACTGCTTTACAACTTAAAACTTCATGTTATTTATCTAGAACCCTGATCTCAATGCATAGCAGAAAATGTATTCTCACTTGGAAATTTCTTCATTCTAATGCAGAATTATCTAAGCTGGTTACTGTCAACTATGTACTAGATGACATTAAAGGAAATAATTAAAATCCTAGGGATGAGGGTCCTTGTCTCACGACAGTTATAAAAAATGCTATACTAGTATAACCTAGGAGATTTGCAGGGCAGTGCTTCCATCATCCCTACTGATGGAAGACAGACTGATTCTGTAGGGTCTGAACTGTGTTTGAGTCTCCAGCTCAACTGTGGAGCAGGTATGCTACACAGAGTGGGGCAGGGTGGGGTGTAAGACTTGCAGATTATGTAGGTTATCAAGACCTGACTCCACATGGCTTCTACTGCCCCCAGTTTTTTCTAGGGCAGCAAAGAGCTATGGAGGTCATCCCCATTGTGTATAGCTCCCCATGATGAAATGTGAGCCCTAAGGAGTAGGAACTCTAGGACTGGACATGTCTGACATCCATTATGAGTGCATGTCCATGAATGTTCAGAGGCTTAAGTGTTCGCATGGGCATGACAGCAGATGAGTGTGTGCATGCATGGGTGAGTGGGTGTGAGGTGAGCGACATGCACCAGCAGTGACATTGGTGACCATGGGTAGGTGCTGGCATGAAGGCAGCACTGACAGAGAGGAAGGACATCAAAAAACACATTTGGAAATACTGTTAAAGACATGGCACAGCTTACATAATATCTAGAATATTCAGTTATCAGCTTCTTCTTTTGGCATAATTTTTAAAGATGTGGAAATTCTATTCCTGTTACTGCAATAGGACTCTACCCAGAACCACAGAAAATACTCAAGTTCAAGGAGTTCAGGCTAATCCACAGTGTGCTATCTTCTTTACCCAGATCTTTTATAAAGATATAAATGTGCCCACTTATGACATTTAATATTGCTAGCTCATGGGTTTAATAAGAGCTGGTATCAAAATTGACATCTGTCAATTCTACAAAAACAGATAACTGCATAAAGCAAAATTAATTTTTAAAAGTTATTACAAAATAAAAGCACCAAGATCCAAATAAACTTAATGTTTAGTTCAGACTCTAGAAAATAAGAATTTTAATTCTCATTAAACTAATGAAATGTGTCACTTATTTCACGAGTCCTGTTATTTACTGTCATAAATGATCACAAGTATTACCATCAACTGAATGTACATGTTTTAAAAATGCTTGTGTTCTAAAATGTGTCATCCGTGAGTAATGGAAAAATAACTACCTTATAAATTGAAGCCTGCAATTTCAAACCCAAAAAGTCCTCTCAGTTCTTACGAGGACTGATTCTGTTCTATGCATCTTTTAAGAAAGGTCAGGAAGCTAGGTATTTGAAATCACTGAGTATAAGATTTAATTTCATTACCAACTGAAAAACGTTCAAGCTGTGGAGCCAGATGAAGGTCAGAGGCCTAGAAGTGGGCGTATGTGTACACAATTTATTTCATTCAAGTTTTCCTCTTTTCACACTTCAGAGTTATTTACCTGCTCGATCATATAAAATGTGAGATTTCTGGAGGCCTTCCTTCACATCATTTTCAGTGATCAGAACTCTACTGGGAGAATAGGCTTGCCCACTCTTCTTACAAAGTATCTTCCTAGAGCTTAACCTGGCCAGAACCGCCAGCTGCAGTCCATTCAATCCAACTCGGGCATCCCCATCGCTGAGACAAGCCAGAGTGTCTACTGCTTTATCTTCTATGAATATGGAAGGCCTGCAACACAACTAGTGTTAGTTATTGTCACACTCAAATTATATAATTTTCATTTTATAGCACCTCTTAGCAAGCTCATGTCTTAGCAAGGTCACTAAAAACTACTGCATGTTTAAGATTCCTGCTCTTTAACTTACATTGCTAATATAGTTAACCACTACTGAGACTGAGAACAAACCTGACTTTGCATTATAAGGGTATTGTATAAGCACACATGCTAAGCATGTATGAAGGAGACATGGAAAGTTTTAGAAAGTCACTGTGGATATGTGGCCTCTCTGGTTTTATCCTACAGAAATAGTGAGTTCTGGCTGGTGTGGCTCAGTGGACAGAGTGCTAGCCTTTGAACCAAAGGGTTGCTGGTTTGATTCCCAGTCAGGGCACATGCCTGGGTGGCAAGGCAGGTCCCAAGTTGGGGGTACATGAGAGGCAATCACACATTGATGTTTCTTTCACTCTTTCTCCCTTTCTTCCCCTTTCTCTAAAAATAAAATCTTTTTTAAAAAGTGAAAACTACAGTGCCTCATTACCATGTACAGAAAACATGCCTCAAATACAGTCCACATACCAGTAACACAGGTCTGCTCAGACTACTTCCAGCATAGGGACAAGTCAATATCACATCAGAAAACTAGCTCTTGAAAGGCTCCATCCAGATCACACAGCTCAAGTCCCTCATTTTATAAACAACAAACCGGGTACCCAATTATTCTGGGTATAGCAGGACCTAGAAGAAGGTCTCTGGAATTTGGGCACTTCTAGGTGGGTAGTAATCACTTGGAAGTCTATACAAAGCAGCAGAGGTCACTAGCCTGGACATCTAACAGAAGATTCTGCCAGAGCTTAGGCATGAGACCTTGGATAAGTTACCTAGCCTCTGAATGCCAGACTAAAGTTTATCATCACACTTCTAAATGTGGACCTTCATAAAATCTGACAATGACTCATTTTCAAATCTAATTGAGCAAAATGTTCTATGCCTAGTCTATTTTGAAAACATATCTATCATATTTAGTCAGAGAGGTCTTAAGTCTTGGCTAGCTGTTAGCAGCACAGTTTTTCAGTTATAGCTCACCCACGTCACTGCCAAACTTGAGTTGAAAATGTCTATTGTAATTAGTAAGTCAATTTAGAACTTTCCAAGTCAGCTACTTGGAAAATAACCCAGGGGCACCAACTAGGCTGGGCCAATGCATAGGAAGTGGAGTGGGTGATTAGGGGTTGTCATGAAAGGGGGCCCAACTTGTCTTCCAAGGTCAATGCAGAATTCCTTAGTGTACACCCCACTACTTTACTTGGTGAACGTCTTGATTAACACCAATTTGCATTTCATTAACCAAAAGATTTGTTTCTAACACCTTAAAGACTGAAAGACCATTTCATTTCATTTCCTAACTTACCGAAACCAAGAATTCTACTTAACTGTGATCTCACACCACACATGAAGCATTTGTTCTCCCTCATAGCCTGATAGTAATGACTAACTCTCTCATCAGACTCCTGACAGCCTCCCTGGCTTCAGAACCCTGGTAACAGTCTGGAGGCCCATCCTTCTCCCTTCCTGATCAAATACTCAGAACATACACCAAGGCCACATCACTGATATTTTGTAACGCTCTTAAACCATTTCTCAAGCAGATATTACTTAGCAGATTTTAGATGACTTGGAAGAAAATGACAGACAACATAAACTAAAAGAACACTTGTTAGGAGGAACCATACCAGAGTTGTGTGGTGGCACCCAATGTGCCCAAAAGGGAAGGGCACACACTATGTATAATATGCATGTGAATATTAGGGGTTGGGGGGAGCCAAAAGAACCAAAATTGCTTAAATATCTCATTTCAGTCTCAGAACTAATAAAAGCAACACTTTCCACCTCCTTGGAAAGCTTCCTAACAACAAAAGGCCTGAAGGATCACTTGCAGAAGGAAAAGTAGTAAAGCAGGCACCTTCATCAAGCCCCTTCTGGATCATATTTGTCATCTCTTAATTTCCACTAAATTTTGAGGCCTCAAGAATAGAAATTACATTTTATTCTTTCTTTGTATCCCCAGTGCCTGGCATAGAATAGGCATTCAATACCAGTACAGTAATAAATGGACTACAATTTTCCCACAATTTCAGAGTGGAACATTTATTTCCTTTTAAATTGCAATTATAGAAAGTATAGCCCCATACAATCAAAATCCATTATCTCCTCTACCTAGAGATAACAATAGCAACTATGGCCTTTGTTGAAGTTCCTTTATAATCCATAAACCATAAACCTTACATCCAATTTAAAACAAAACTGGGATCATACTATGTATAGTTTGCATCTTCAATAGTTAAGTAAGTTTTTGAGAAACAATAAACCCAGAACTCTAATATTACTTCTTTATTAAATATACATTATATTTAAATTTTAAAATTGAGACAAGGGATTAAAGTCACTGCTGTATCACTTAATATTAGTATTTTGGTATATGTTCCTTTTCTATGAATTTTTCCTTCATATTTAGAGACATGAGTGCTTTGGGGTCAAAGAAAAATATGCGTGGCCTTTAATATGTTAGCGCTTACTATTTATAGTGTCCTGTTTCCACAAGTCCTATATAAAGCCAGAGAACAGGTACATTAACTACATTGGTGACCAGTCATGAAAAACCCATGTTTTCAGGGAATCCAAAATGGTGAAGAAGTGTAGCTACATCAATATCCTCACAGGACCAATCTGGAATTGCAATTTAATTGTACAGAAATCATCCCGAATAACCAATAGAACACCAGCTGGAGAAAAGCCTTATAACCACAGACAGAACAGAAGAGGCTGCCTCATCACAATATGACTGGTAGGAAGTTTGGAGACCTGAGAGGGCTGACTGGGCTCCCATGGGCAGCAACTGAAGGGATGAAAAAACATCTCAGTAGCTGGGGGTTCCACTTGAAAAAAGTGGGATCTAACTCTCAGATGGGTTTTCCAGCCTACAGGAAGAGCCCAGAGTAAAACAGCATCCAGCTGTGAAAAGTGAAAGCTGTGGCATTTTTTGTTTTTGCTAGCCTGAAACAGTTGGAGACGCAGATAGTTCTTAAAGGGTCCACATGGGAAAATATATTGGCACCTGCTTACCCTGGGTTTCAGCAGAGGGAGGGCAGAGTGGACAAGAGATACTTAGACAGAGTTTGGGGCAGTGGCTTTGAGGAGAGAAATGAGGGGGCAGCCAACAAGGTTCCAGTGCTGACTCATCCCCCATTACCGCAGGCAGACAGACCACTTTTCTCAAGTGGTGTCAGTCCGCCTGAAAGAAAGCAATAGCCACCCTCAGAAATTAATCCACCCTGGTGGTGCTTAAATCTGAGGGCTGATCACAGATTGGTTAGATTAATGACTGAAGGAGACAGACAAAAACAGTGGATATCTGGTAGTCTTGAACAGGCTGCGTAGGCCCAGACAGGGACACAATCTGACGTCACCAGGGCCAGATCCAGGAAGAAAATGCACCTCTATAATTATAGCAGACATGGTGGGTGCAGTAACTCTCAGTCAGCTAGCCAGAGGGAATGGCCCACCAAAGAACAACACAACCACCACCAAACTCAAGTACAACAAGACAGCTGAAATAAATGACATAAAGGGCATGCTAAGAGCATCAAGTTCAAGAGATCATGGAAAGTGCAACACTGAATCTCACAGGTCTCCCTACCACAGGTTACAGCACAAAAACAGAAGTCAAAGTAGATCAATCTAAGAAGCAGAAACAAACAAGAAGCGTCACCTAAAATGAGGGGTGGGGAGGGGGTATGTGCAAAGAAACAACTCCCCATCAAAAGGAAAGGTGGAATCCCCAGAAAGATTGCTAAGTGAAACAGAGGCAAGTAAACTATTAGACATGGAATTCAAATAAGGATTATACAGAAGCTCAAAGAAAACTACAAAGAACTCCAGGGAAGCTACAAGTAGTTTACTAAGAACTATGCCAGCATTAAAAAGGACATGAAAACTGTAAGAGCCAGGAGGAAATGAAGAAAACAATTTCTGAATTGAAGAACACAGTAGTAGAAGGAATCAAAAGCAGGCTACATAAAGCAGAGGGTCAGATCAGCATGCTGGAGGACAATGTAGAAAAAATTTCCCAGACAGTGCAACAAAATGAAAAAAGACTGAAAAAGAATGAAGAGATTTTAAGAGAGCTGCAGGAAAACATGAAATGTAATAATATCAATATCATGGGACCACGTTAAGGAGAAGAGAAGCAAGGAATAGAAAACCTGTTTGAAAAAGTAATGATGGAAAACTTCCTCAAATTGAGGAGAAAAAATCATGCAAGTCTAGGAAACACAGGGGGTACCAATCAAGATGAACAGAAGAAATCCACTCCAGGGCACCTCGTAATTAAAATGGCAAACTTCAAAGACAAAGAGAGAATTCTAAAAGCAGCAAGAGAGAAATAGCTAATAATGGAAACACTACAAGCCAGAAGGCAAAAAATACTCCAAGCAGTGAAAAGCAAAAGCCTCCAACCAAGACTACTCTACCCACCAAGGCTCTCTTTCAAAGTGAAAGGTGAAATAAGGAGTTTCCCAAACAAAAGAAGAGTAAAAGATTACATCTCCACCAAACCAGCATTGCAAGAGATGCTAAAGGGCCAGCTTTAAGAAGATAAACACAGAAAAAGACAGATGTTAACACAGATACAAAGGGGAAAAATGACAATAAGTATCTATCAATAATAAGCTTAAATGTAAATAGATTAAATGCATCAATTAAAAGACATATGGTAGTTGAATGGATAAGAAACCATGACCCATATAGTATATGCTGTCTACAGAGACCCACCTCAGAACAAAAGATCTACATAGACTATAAGTGAAGAGATAGGAAAAAACACTGCAAGCAAACGGACATTAAAAAAAAAACAGCTGGGGTAATAACAATACTTATATCAGACACAATATATTTCACAAGGCCATAAAAAGGACATTTCATAATACTTCAGGCAACATTCCATTAAGAAGATACAACCCTTGTAAACATATATGCACCCAACATAGGAGCACCCAGATATATAAGGAAAACCTTGGAGGACTTCAAGAAGGATCTGGACAGCAACACACTAATAGTAGGGGATCTTAATACAGCATCATCAACAATGGACAGATCTTCCCAACAAAAAAAACACCAAGGATATTGTGGCATTGGACAACACTCTAGAAAAAAAGGATATAATTGATATATACAGAACCTTTCACCCAAAGAAGAAAAGTGCACAATTTTTCCAAATGCACAGGAAACATTCTCAAAGATAGACCACATGGTAGGATACAAGACAGGCCTCAACAAATTCAAGAAAACAAATTATATCAAGCATCTTCTCAGATCATAATGGCTTGAACTTAGAAGACAATCTCAAGAAAAAAAACCCAAAACATCCAAATTCATGGAGACTGAATGACATGATATTAAATAATGAATGAATTAACAATGAGATTGAGAAGAAATAAAAATATTTGTAGAAACAAGTGAAAACAAACACACAACAGCCCTAAACCTACAGGACACAACGAAGGCCATACTGGGAAAGAAGTTCATAGCAATACAGGCTTACCTAAAAAGGATAGAAGAATCTCAAATCAATAACTTAACACTACAGCTACAAGAACTAGAGGAACAACAACAATCAAAGCTTAGAATGATTTAAAGGAGGAAATAATCAAGATCAAGCAGAATTAAATGACACAGAAACTTAAAAGGACAATTCAAAGGATCAACAAATTCAGGAGCTAATCCTTTGAAAAGATAAACAAAATTGACAAGCCTTTAACCAGACTCATCAACAAAAAAAGAAATCACAACTGATACCACAAAAATACAAAGGTTTTTAAGAAATTACTACAAATATCTATATCACAAGAAATTTGACAACCTGGGTGAAATGGACAGATTTCAGGAAATAGATAATCTTCCAAAACTGAATCAAGCAGCAGCAGAAAGTCTGACTAGATCAGTAACAACTAGTAAAATTGAAGCAGTAATTTAAAAACTCCCAGCTAACAAAGTTTCAGAGCAGATGGCTACACAGGAGAATTTTATCAAACATTTAGGAAAGACCTAACTCTCATCCTTATCAACCTATTCCAAAAAATCCAAGAATTGAGGGAAGACTCTCAAACTCTTTTCATG
This sequence comes from Noctilio leporinus, assembly GCA_004026585.1. Taxonomy (NCBI): domain Eukaryota; kingdom Metazoa; phylum Chordata; class Mammalia; order Chiroptera; family Noctilionidae; genus Noctilio; species Noctilio leporinus. The sequence continues at coordinate 17,721 of PVIW01010270.1, forward strand.
AGGCCAGCATTACCCTAATCCCAAAACCAGGTCAAGATACAACAAAGAAAGAAAACTATTAGGCTTGTATCACTGATGAACATAAGGTGCTAAAATTCTCAACAAAATACTGACAAACCGGTTCCAGTAATACAGTACATTAAAAAGATCATACACCATGATCAAGTGGGATTCATGCCAGTAATGCAAGGATTATATAATACTCACAAATCAATAAACATAACATACTATGTAAACCGAATGAAAGACAATTATATGATCATATTGACAGATGCTGAAAAAGCACACACTTTATCAGTACAGATGCTGAAAAAGCACATAATAAAAATGCTCAGCATAGAGGGAGCACACCTCCACATAACAAAGGCCATATATGAGAAACCTGCAGCCAACATCATACTCAATGGGCAAAAACTAAAAGCCTTCATTATAAGATCAGGATTTAAGACAAGGGTGTCCACTCTCTCCACTTCTATTTAGAATAGTTTTGGAAGTCCTAGACACAGCGATCAGACAAGAAAAAGAAACCAAAGGCATCCAAACTGGAAAGGAGGAAGTAAAACTGTCATTATTTGCAGATGACATGATAGTGTACATAGAAAACCCTACAGATTCCACCATAAAACTACTTGACCTAATAAGTGAATTTGGCAAAAAAGTGGGATACAAAGTCAGTACCCAGAAAGTGAAGGTATTTTTGTACAGCAACAATGAACTATCAGGAACTAGAAAATTCCATTTGCTATAGAAACAAGAAAAGTAAAGTACCTAGGAATAAACCTAACCAAGGAGGTAAAATACCTATACTTGAAAAATTAAAGAACACTGGAGAAAGAAATACAAGATACAAATAAATGGAAGCATATACTATGTTGATGGATTGAAAGAATTAACATCATTAAAATGTTCATACTACCTAAAGCAATTTATATTTTCAATGCAATCCCGATTAAAACACTACTGCCGTATTTCACAGACCTAGAACAAGTATTTCAAAAATTTACATGGAACCAAAAACTAACCCCAGTAGCCTCAATGACCTTGAGAAAGAAGAATAAAGTAGGAGGAATCACAGTACCTGATATCAAACTATATTACAAAGCCACTATAATCAAAACAGCCTGGTACTGCCATAAGAAACATACAGGGTGTGTGCGATAAAGTGGCAAAATTTTAGTAAAATAAACAACACATCACAAAAGTGTTATATTTTGAAATAAATGTATTCTTATATGTAAATGCATAAACAGTCATTATCTTTTAAATTGTTCAAAAAAAGTCTCCATTTGCTGCAATAATAGACTCAATTTGACTTTGGAATCGTGAGTGTGCTTTAACTAACTTTTCTATATCCATGGACATCATAATGTTTTTAATCTTAGCTTTAACATCCTCTTTATTGGAATGAGGTTGTTTATTAACTTCTCTCACAAATGCTCCATACAGAATAGTTGAAAGGATATGCATCTGGTGAACTAGAAGGCCAGATTTCCCTTGAACAGAATTCAGGAACACTGACACTGAGAAATTCTTGTACCCTTTTGGCATTCTATGCTGGTGCACCATCTTGTTGGAAAATAAAATGGCGTCCATTTGTGACTTGCTTCATCCTTGGTACAACTAATTCTCTCAAAATGTCAAGGTAAACATCAGCAGTCACCGTCAAACCTTGTGGGAAAAAATGACAGGTCATGATTATCTCCTTTATTGCTGACAACACCTAATATCATCACTATAGCAGAAAATTTTGTTTTCATGACAATTGGAACTTCATCAAGATTCTCACAGAGCTACCTGTAGTTTCTTCTGTTGACTATTTGGTCCTGCTGAAAATTCTTTTCATTGGAGAAGAAATTCAGAAGGTTTTTTCCCTTGGGATTTTTCCATTTTGTTAGCAGTTTCCTTGCTTTTTCAAAGCACCTTTCCTTCGTCTGCTGTGTCATAAACTGGCCTCTTCTAAGAATATATGCTCAGTATCTGTTATCTTCAGCAATAATCTTGGGAACTGTTGCAGCCAACATCTGCAATTCTCTTGCATGGAGTGCATTGACTTTCCTGAATCTTCGTGAATGATCTCCTGGATTCTGTGTACAATATCTGGACTTGTGTGATCCTTATGTACCTTATGCATTTTCCTTGTTGGTGTGGAGACATCGGAATCAGCGTCATACACCTTCTTCATATTGTAAACCATACATAAAGGGATATTATTGAAGTCTGCAATTTCCTTAGCAGTTCACCTTGCACGCAGTCCAGGAATCATGGTTGCTCCAGCATTGTATTCCTTCGACATGACTGTTGCTCTCAGAATTTAATACTTTATATCTGAAACAATGCTGTTAAATCATAACCTTAGAAACATAGTTTTTCAAAATTAGTAAGCACATGAAATAAGGAGATGCAAAGTTATTGCCAATTTATCAAGCACACCCTGTAGATCAAGGGGACAGAATAAAGTCCGGAAATAAACCCAGGTCTCTATGGTCAATTAACATTTAACAAAGGGGGTAGAAGCATAAATGAAGTAAAAATAGCCTCTTCAACAAATGGTGTTAGGAAAATTGGACAGAGTCATGAAACTAGACCACCATCTTACACCATACACCAGAATAAACTCAGGGTGGATAAAGGACTTAAACGTAAGCTGTGCCACCATAAACATCCTAGAGGAAAATAAAGGAAATAAAAATTCAGATATCTCATGCAACAATATTTTCACTGTTATCTCTCTGAGGGCAAGGGAAATAAAAGAACAAATAAACAAATGGGACTATATCCATCTGAAAAGTTTCTGCTCAGTTAAAGAAAACATCGACAAAATGAAAAGGGAACCAACTAAATGGGAAAACATACTTACCAATGATACCTCAACAAGGGTTTGCTCTCCAAAATATATAAAGAATTTATATGACTCAACACCAGGAAGACTGACAACCCAATTGAAAAATGGGCTAAGGACCTAAACAGACACTTCTCCAAGGAGGACTTACAAAGGGCCCATAGGCACATGAAAGAATGCTCAACATCACTGGCCATCAGAGAGATGCAAATTAAAACCACAATGTGATACTACCTAACACCTGTCAGAATGGCCATCATTAACAAATCAACAAACAAGTGCTGGTGAGGATGTAGAGAAATGGGAATCCCAGTGTACTGTTGGTGGGAATGCAAACTGGTGTAGCTACTGTGGAAAGTGGTATGGAATTTCCTCAAAAAACTAAAATAGAATTCTGTTTTGATCCAGCAATTTCACGACTGGGACTATACCCAAAGAATGCTAAAACTCCAATTCAAAAGAACCTATGCAACCCTATGCTCGTAGCAGCGCTATATATAGCCAAGTGCTGGGAACAGTCTAAGTGCCCATCAGTGGATGAGTGGGTCAAAAAGCTGTGGTTCATTTACACAATGGAATACTATGCAGCAGAAAGAAAGAGGGAACTCCTACCTTTTGCAACAGCATGGATGGAACTGGAGAATATTATGCTTAGTGAAATAAGCCAGGCGGCGAAAGACAAATACCATATGATCTCACCTAATACAGGAACCTAATGAACAAAACAAACAAACGAGTAAAATAGAACCAGAGGCATGGAAATAAGGAACAGACTGACAGTTACTAGAAGGGAGGGGGAGAGGGAGAAGGAGGAAAGAAGGGGTAGGGTTAGTCAAGGAACTGGTATAAATGTTCCAAGCACAGGGACAATGTGGTGGGGACTGACTGTGGGAGAGGGGATAGGGTGGTCAGGGCAGTGGAGGCAATGGGGGAAAAATATGGGACAAGTGTAATAGAATAACAATAAATTAATTTTAAAAAACCCTTGTGTTTACAAGCCCAAATGTTGTTGACCAATAATGAGTTAACTCATGTTTGTAATTGCATTAGCTTTAGTATAAAATTGTCAGTCAACAATGTGTTAATTATGAGAAGATAACTTGCAGACTGTTTCAAGATTTGTAAATAGCACATTGTGAATAAGCTCTTTTAAAATAGGCATGTATTTTATGTGGGTGGAAAATAGGATCCTTCCTTTAATTTTTAAATTCTTAACCAAAGTCCAAATTGTTCTACTGTTATCCTGTTGAAACAGGTTTGAAGCCCTGAGGAATGGGAGTGCTGCAACAATAAAACCACAGCTGAGTGCTTTTACCTAAACTCCTGCCACTCCATTCCTCCTCCCACCTTCAGTATAATTCACACTCCGAATTTCACCCCTGTCCAAAATAAGTCTGTTTAAACACAAATGAACCTGCCAGTAATTTCACTCAACTCATAAAAAGTAGCTGCTGGCAGAACTCACAATGGAAATACCTTGAGATGTTAGAGAGGGAGCAGATGAGAGCACTCAGTTCAAGAATAATAAAATAAGGAATATTTATATTTCTATTTACAAAACTCATGAGTAAATAGTAACTACTGAACAAAGAATCTTGAAAGAGGGCTCCTAGTCCAGAGAATTTAACATGATATTTAAATTAAAGCATAAATTTATAATGAAGTTTTCCATTTAGAAGTAACTTTCAAAAGACAGCAAAGGATTAAATGAGGCACAATTTACTTTGGGGATGAAGTGCCTGAAATTTCATAACATCCTATAGAGAAAGAAGTGACAGATTGTAAATTGACCACCTTAGTTAATAAGACTTAGAAATAAAAAACATTAGTCTAGTTTCTCCAACTGCAATGAAATACTTTGAACATAGCAGGAATATGGGAAGCATGTTGTAAAGACAGCTCATTCCTTTCCTTTTTCCTTTCAAAGACGTGAATCTTTCTGCCCATTGCTTTTCTGGTGAATGCCAATAGGATGTGGATGATTCTATTGAGATGGTTGGATAGTTAAGTGGAAGGACTGAAGTACTGAACACATAACCTATTATTTCATGGCAGAACAAAAAATATACTGGGCTCAGTTAAACTCTCCCTAAATTATAAAACAATACTCTGTGAATCTTTCACTAAAGAAAATAAACATTCCATTGTTAGGGTAACAGTGCAGTGGATCTCAACCAAGAATGTGCATCAGATTACAAGAGAATTTCCAAAAGTATAGCCATGTGTATCCTACCACAGATTTACTGATTCTGAAATCTCTAGGGATAGACCCTGAGCACAAGTATAGTCAAAATGAATTTCTGGTAATTGTGCTGTGCAGGTGCAGTTAAAAGTCATTACTGCTCACTTATAGCTGGGAATCTTGCATACCTGATGCTTAACAAATTAATACAGTGTTGGCTTTACAAGAAGAAACCTAGAAAATGACTAGAATATTAATACTTACCAGTAGCTATTTTAATTTGATACTAAGTAACTCCTTTAATTTCATACCTAGGCCTCTTCTAACAACTGAGGCAGCTAGTAGTTAGAAACATGACTTCAAAAGCTGGTTCTATCCTGTTTAGGCTGGGTGATCTTGGCATATTACAAAACCATTTTGTGTCTCAGTTCCCTCATCTAATAAAAAGGACATAATAATATATACTTTACAGAGGATTAAATAAGACATGTAAAAGGCATAGGGTAGTGACTGGACATCATGAACTATCAATTTTATCATTAGTAATGAGAATCATTTTAATTAGACTGGTCAGAAATATACTGTTCAGAATTACAAATCTTCAAGGCAGAGTTCTAGGCTCAGCTGCTTCCATGATAACCAGAGTGAAAATAAAACAAAATTGGCTACAAAAAGAGACTATGAACTCATAGATGATGCCCCTTTCTATTTAATCCCAGGGAGGCAATTATGGCCTTTCATTTCAACTCTCTGCACATCCACAAGCTACATACTATTACTAGGTCTACAAATAACTGATTTTTTAGGGATGTTTTTAAATACACACATGTTCAGCAATTTGGAACATACATCCTTCAAAGCAGCAAGTACTGCAGCATGATTAAACACTAGCTTACTTTCTCATTTTCAACAGCACAAGCTCATCAGACACTAAACCATGGATTTTTTCCCTTGGCCTCCAAAATTAACCCAATGTATAGATAATATGTTTCACTGTACCATGTGACCAAAATGCTTAGTGAGTAAAATACATGAAAACTATTGCTCATATAAACCAAAGAAACTATGGGATAGATAATTTAACATAAATTTCCAGATGACTTCCATCTTTTTTCTTTACAAACAAAACACAACTGAGTATACATGTATACAGTACTATTTTGCAGATATCACACTAAAGCTAAAGGGCAAGAGGGAGGTGATATGCCATTCTCTGGTCTTCTTCTTTCTTGTTGCCTGGAAATACAATATAATGGTTAAATTTCCAGTTAACCAGTTACCCTGGGGCATGAGATAGAAGTCCTGTGCTAAAAATGGTAGAGCAGAAAGGGCCTAAGTCCTTGACAATACTGTGAAGCTGGTTGGGCATTTTTTATGCCCATGGACCTTCAGACTAAATATAGGAGGAAATTCAAAGAAAAGAACACTTTCACCTCATGCTAATGAGAGTTTATAGTATACGAGTATATACTGCAGAAAAACTAACAATTCTTCATGTAAAATCAAGAATGGCATAACATTAGCTTAATTAGTTTCCAGATTCAGTACCTGCTCAGCTCCTCTCACATATAGCCTTAGTCAGTCTGGGATCTTTCTGTAAATGTTCTACTTGCTACCCATGGCACCAAACGTAATACAAATGCACACTCATAATTTGAGAGAGAGAGAGTGAATGAGTGAAAGAGAAAGAGAGACAGAGAGAAATTATTTGGGGTCAAAAGTGTTTCCTTCCCACTAGATTAGTCTAAACAATACTGGGGCAACAGGGCAATCATCACTTGCACTGAACTATACAAAAATGCAAAACTATTTCTCTCACACTGAGAGCTACAATTTATTTATTCACTCATTTACAAACCATTTACTAAACATACATTATATGCTAGGCACGGTGCTAGGTGCTGAAGATATGAACAGGAAGGAAAAGTTCTTATCCTAGCTTTTTCAGGATGATAGAAGATGTAACAAATTAAACAAGAGAATGAAAAGAAGTCATAAGATCAATTTTAAATGAATGAAAACAGAAAAAGTAATTATCTATTGGGTAGAGGGGGTTTTCTTTGACCAGAAGGCAATTTTGGTAGATGAGGAATCACTGGCTCACTTTTGCATCCAGTTCTGTTTCAACAATAAAAAACTTAATTCTTTCACTTGTTCCCCTCAAATCCGAGTGTGCATGCAAGTGACGTGGGAATCCTATTAAAATGCAGAAATCCTTTTCAGGATGGACTCATTTAAGTCACGGCATGACAGTGATTGGAGAGGGAAAAACAAGTGCCCAGTACACAAAGGGTTCCCAAATATGAATACACCTGACTGATACCAACAAGTTCCATATATCTTCTTAACCACAATTTTGACGGCTATTCCATCACAGCTATACTCTAAAACGATGTGACTTGGGGTCCTTAGCCATGTTTCAACTTTCCCCCAAAGCATAGCATAATTCTTCCTCTATCAGAAAAACAAACAGATGGGATAGGCCAGACACACAGGGAGGGACTGCTGAAACCTAACCTCTAAGCCTCTGTCTTGAAATGTAATTCTCATGGAAGAGTGAATTCAGAACTTGGCCTCAGGGCAGGTGAGCACCAGCAGCTGTGGCTTCCACAGCATGAAGAGGCAGGCATAATCCAGTGTGTCTCTTATCACACTGAATTATGTTCCACTGCATTATTTTAGCTGACACATGAATCAATGACATCTGAAGAATATAGTCTAATATAAATAAAACCCTCTGACTCAAGTAATCTAATTGATTATCCATGATACACCCTGTGAATTAAAAAATTCATAGCACTCCTGATACAGAAATAGACTACCTAAAGGAAAGGGACAACCTCTAATCTGTCTTCTTCAGTTAAAATTACTTCACCTTCATGGAAGTGAATTTGACTTTTAGAGTATTCAAAAATCATTCTAAGATGATTTAATGGATTTTATGCTACCATTTACATTAATTTTTACTTAATATTTTTAAAAGGAGAGTAAACTGCAAGAAAAGAAGAAACTGGAATCTGAGTATAAATCTCAAAAGAATAATAATAGAGCAATTATAAGCTACAAAATATCTTAAAATAAAGTAAATATTAGCAGAGCTATACCTGTTGGTATAATTCAATACTTCCCTCCTCTTTTGTTTTCATTACTAGATCAACATTTTGTCTCTGTCCCCACCCTCTCTCTACTGCTTGCTGTCCATCCGTTTCTGGACCTCTGCCAGTGGATTTTCTGGGAGGGGGTGACCCTAGGATATTGCACATAGCCAACTTACTCAGAAGTGCTGTTGCTGCAGTGGCTCAGAGGGTCAGTGGGATGGCTGGAATCTAGAATGTGGATGCCCAGTGAGTTGATTGCTCTCATTAAAATAGTCACCATTGCCTCTACTGGAAGCTTCTCAAGAACAATAACCCTACAGCGACTCAGAAGAGCAGCATTGACTTGGAAGGATGGGTTTTCCGTGGTTGCCCCAATCAGAGTGATTGTACCACATTCCACGTGAGGAAGGAATGTGTCCTAATCATGGAAGAAAAACAGAAAAAATTAATTCCAGTCAACAACCTGCAGAATCCTACCTAAGTTGGCTATCTATCAGTTCCCTCCTTTTCCTAATTTTGATTTTAGGAATAGCAGCTTTATATAGACTAACAGCTAAAAGCAGAATTCTATTGTAGTTTCAACATAAACAATTTCTTTACTTAGAAGAGTATTTTCTATACCAAGACTAAACTGACAATTTAAATACAGCATTATTTCTTTATAGAAGTCTAAGAACACACAAAATCATTAATATTTCCAAAATCTTCTACTGCAAGTATTCAGTTGTAGTTATCCTTCCTAATAAACTTGGTAAAAAAAAAAAAAGTTATGTATCTGTATCTATCTCAGTGAACACATAACCACCACATGCTGTTTATGGGGAAGAAATGCCAAGATAGTCAATGGTCCAATATAAAGCCTAGAGTGCTAACATGCAGTCAAGAACTCTATTTAGTCCAAGATTCAAATCAGGTAAAAAAGCTTAGTAGGGTTTTGTAAACTATTTCTATCTCTGACTAAAATGCATCAACAAATATGTATTTTAGAAGTATACCTGAAAAAAAGTTTTATCTTTAGGAATAATGCAAAAGTTGTTTTGTTTCCAAAATAGTGCTTTTACTTTAGAAAGCCATTTAAATTAATAATGATTAGATCTTGGTAACTTTCATCTTAACAAGAGCCTGAAGTTACAGAAAACAGACCCTTTAATCTTTAATATAAAAAGTAATACTTTATAGGGGAGAAACTAAAAATTAAGTTAAACTGTTCACTATGACTGCTAATATTTAGATTAAAAATTTCTAAAAATTTGAAACTTTGATCTAAAGATGCTATTTTTTTTTTTTTTTTTTGGTACGTATAGCTCAGGGATACACTAATTTCATTTATCAGAAAGCATTTTCTTGTCATAAATAACACTAAGAAATGGTGGAGAAACAGGCTCAAGGGAGATGGGTTGGCAGTCTGTGCTTCTTTGTAGACAACTAATAATGTTAAGTCCCTAGCATTTGCATAGTGTTTAATGCTTTTTAAAGTGATCACATATACTTTCTACTCTATTTAATTACTGTTCACAACGACCAAAAAGTAGAGAAGTTAATATATACCTGCTGAGATTTATTGAACCGATGAATTTCATCTATAAAAAGTATGGTTTTCCTTTTGAAAAAGCTCTTTTCATTCTGAGCTTGTTTTATGACATCTCGCACATCATTTGTCTTGGCATTTGTTGCAGACAATGTCACAAATCGTATGCTATGCTTTTTGCTGTTGTTGGCTATGATATGAGCCAGGGTGGTCTAGAAAAGAAGACAGAGTTTAGAAAGCTGATCAGACAAAGGAAAAAAGCATCCATGGGTACAAATACAAGCAACATAAGCACACTTTACCAAGCAACTTGACCTCTGAAAAATGCTTATCAGCATATATACAATTTGAAATACAACATGTTATCAGAAATTTTTAAAAAGTTATAATAAAACAGGAAACTAACTAAACCTTAGGCTAACCGTGATTTTTCTCCTTTGTACCTAACCCCATTTGATTCCTTTTCCTGGGGGATGTTGGGGGTTGGGGGGAAGGACTCAGGTTTTTGGAATTCCAGTAAAATAACAGCTGTTTTGATTTAGCCTGGGTGACAGCTGTGCTCTCTGCCAGCCAAGAAAGCATTACTGCTGAAGGACTGAGTGTATAACTGAACTGCACAGGACCACAGACACTATCAATTCCATAACTGGAAGCTTATCATTGCAGCCCATAAGAGTAAGCCTTTGAATTGAGAGACCAATGGCAACTGCCTAGCAATTAAGATGACTGCATGCCACTTCTGAATGTCTACTTTGGAAGGTGAAACAACAGCACTTGGATCCTGTTAGCACTTACCAGAAAACAATGGTGATCCAAGGAAAAAACTGCTCAGTGCCTGGCACTTAATGATGCTCTACAAATTCGCATATGTTCTTATTAACAGTATTATTATTGTTAGAAATATAGTAATAAGGGTGGGAATAAAGCAAAAGAGAAGATTGTTTAACCAGAGTCAAATTAATAAATGGAAAAGTGGCACTTTAATTTCTCAAAAGTTGTATAACACCACTGGATACTACAGCTGTGTCTTTAGCAAATCCCCACCTACTGGCTCTCAGGCTCTAAGATTAGTCACCAACCACTACATTGAATACAGCCTGCTAAATCTCTTGTTCTGCATCTTCTGAGTTCACCCTATTCATCTCCCTGGGGACTCTTTTCTTGCCATATAGGTAGCACCAGCAATAGCTGATCAGCCATTCTCATTATCCTATGTACAGATGTCACAGGTGTATGCTTATTAATTAAGAAAAATGCTAATACTGCTCAATCCCTTAAATGGGGTAACAACTAAATCAACCACCACAGTAAAATGTTATTTGAGTTAGATCTGATTTATACCTGGCCAAAAGGAAAGTATAAATGCAAACAAGAAAACACAAAAAGATCAACACGCATTCCAGGAACTGGAGTAAAGGGAGATGTGATTAACTTGTGGGGAAATGAAGCTGGAAAGAAAAACTGGAGAAAAATCATACAAGTCTTTGTGTGCTAAGAAATCAGAACATGAAAGTTCTGAGAGCTCCTTTACACTCTGTTGCCTTTCATTCCTGGTGCTTCTCCCTCTTCTTATGGGTTAAAAAAATCACATATCAAAAAAATTTTTTTTTAATTTTTAATTTTCCAGAGAGAGGGTAAGGGAGAGAGGGAGAGAAACATCAATATATGGTTGCCTTTAACCTGCCTCCTGCTACAGACCTGGCTGGAGACCTGGCTTGCAACCTGGTTATGTGCCCTGGCTGGGAATTGAACCAGCGACCTTTGGGTTTGCAGGCCAGCACCTTATTCACTGTTCCACCAGCCAGGGCTAAAGATCACATATTTAAATCACTCAGCCCACACTGTTTTTAGTTCTAACTCCACTGTTTTTCAAGTGTTCTTCCAATGACATGTTTTCTAGACCCCAATATCCTGCCAGCCCTCTTCTGAACTTGTAATTCCTAGCAAGGTTTAGAGAACGGGACAACAATATACTGTACATTCACCTGTCTTTTCTGAAGCACATGGCATTATGAGCACAGTTATGGAAATGCTGTACGAGAATGACCTGCAGCAAGTAAAGTGGGTTCATGCCAATTCTTGTTAAGTAAATACAGCTTCAAGGACAAATAAAAAACAGTATTAAAATAAACCGACAGCTAGACAGAGGGGAAGAGAGCACAACAGAATTAAAAAGTTTTTGCTTTTTAAAAAACTGAATTTGTATACCTACAAATGTAATAGACAAATGATCTTCTGCAATTTGTAGCATTCCGTTTCCCTGGGAATTTGGTCATGAATGTGGCATTGGAACACAAAAGTGGATGAAATCTGAGTCCACAAATTCGTGTAAATTCCCGTTCTGACCTCGGAAGAACACTGGTCAGACGAACCCGGGCGGGTGTGCCTTTATCACACCCCGCACAACTCCACCCGCGCCTCGGGCGCCGCCCTGGCCCCCTCGCCGCTACCTGAGGCCCCGCATTCCCAGGCTTCAGATTCCGAGACCCGCGGCTTCTCCAGGGTTGGCCACTGCCGAGGCGCTCTCACCTTTAGATCCACGCCCAGACGTGTGGGGATCCACTCTGGGAACCTCCCCGGCAAGGCGACACTCACCTTGCCGCAGCCCGGCGGCCCCCACAGGATGAGCGAGGGAATTTCGTTCGCCTCCAAGAGGGACCTGAGCAGAGTCTCCTGGCCCACGGCTCTGCTCTGCCCCATGTAGTCCTGAAGAGTGTTCGGACGCATCTTGTCGGCCAGCGGCTTGCCCTCCAGCATCTGCCGGATCTCCTCAGCGGCCAGCGCCCTGGAGTGCGGGCGGCCTCCGCCACCAGCCCCGAAAGCAGCGGCGTCCGCTTCCCAGTGGCCCCGCTCGTCCTCGCCGTCCGCATCAGCGTCCCCATCGCCATCGCCCACCGCTTCTTCTTCTTCCTGCGCCTCCGCCTCGTCCCAGCTCCGCGGAGAGGCGCTTCCTGCCGCGGCGGCCGCGGCGGCCGGCCTCTTCCCCGAGCCCTTCCTCCCCGGGCTGCTGGAGCGCGCCACCGGGAAGTCGGGGATGAGGCGGGCGCCGCTGGGCGTGGGCGGCGCGTCGTAGCTCTCCCGGCTCTCGGTTTCGCCACCGTCGTCTCCTTCCTCGCCCTCGCCCTCGCTGCTCTCGGCCGCCGTCGGGGTTGCGGGCTGCTTCAGCGCGGAGCTCTCAGAGAGCCGCCGCCTCTTGGTGTTGGGCGGCGAGAGCCCCTTGGGCCGCTCCGCCGCGCGGTGCAGCCCGGCCACCGGCTCCGCGTGCCCTGCAGGGTTGAGCAGCAGACAGCGGTCAAGATGGGAGTTGATGTGTGCAGCGGGCATCATCTGCTGGCACACGGGGCACTGCACCTGGTGCATCTGCGACAGAAAAGGGTCGTCTTCCGGCCCGCTCACCTCCATGGCTGCTGCTGCCTTAGCCGGCGCCGTTCCGGTACCCCTGCGCACGCCAAGGGTTGCGATGCCCGCCGCTAGGCCCGGCGCCGCGCGCCCGGCGCTCCAGGAGGCGGCAGGACGGGAGCCCACCGGGGGAGGGCGCCGCTCATGCTTCACGTCCCTGCGCTTCCCGCGCCTGCCCGCCCTCTGCCGGCCTCGCCTCCAGCGGCGTTCGCGCGGCCCGTTGGAAAGAGCCCTCCGCAGCCGTAGCCCGTAGCCGCTGGCCGCAGCCGCCCCCGGGTGCCTATGCCGCCGCCTGTCGGGAAATGTAGTCCGCACGTTCACTTCTCGCTGACCTGGGAGCCACCTTGATGTGGGGCCGCTGAGGCCCGCGGTTTGCGCGTGCGCAGGTTCCCAAGGCAGCAAAAGGGCGATGGCCCTTTCTGGCCGGTGACCCTGGGGCGGTGCCGTAAAACCGCTCTAGTGAGAGGAGCCGGGCGGTGGGGGACCGGAAGAGCCCACGGCAGCCTGCTCGTACTTAAAGGGAAGGGCGGGGCGGGGGGGGGGGGGCAGGTTAAGAGAGGGTAGGGGTTAGAAGGGGATGACCCTGAAAACGCTCAGGTAGGAAAGAACATTTCAAGAACAAAAAATTCAAACTACATGTGTGAACAAAATGTTAACCTAAGCAAATGCTGAATACATGCAAATAAAGGCAATACCCCCCTGCCCTCCTTTTAAAACTTTTGGCCTTTTAGCCAAGGGCCTCTTTACCTGAGAAACATACTTAGATGCAGATGCCTGTGCCCCTCTACTACTCTTTAATAGTTAAAAAATAGAAACATTTATTTTTAAGTGGTTAGTCAAATTAGGGTGTAGGGATGACTGGCTGTCTGATAGTAATAAAATATCAGACAACCACTTAAAATTACATCACAGAGAGTGACAGAAAATGCTCACCATAGGTTTCCTTAAAAAACTGAAAATGGAACTGCCTTTTGATCCAGCGATTCCACTACTTGGATTATACCCAAAGAATCATGAAAAACCGATTCATAAGAACCTATGTTCATAGCAGCACTATTTACAATAGCCAAGTGCTGGAAACAGCCTAAGTGCCCATCAGTGGATGATTGGATCAAAAAACTTTGGTACATTTACACAATGGAATTATATATAGCAGAAAGAAGGAACTCCTAACCTTTGCAACAATATGGATGGAACTGGAGAGTATTACCCTTAGTGAAATAAGCCAGTCAGTGAAGGACAAATACCATATGATCTCACCCATTACAGGACAATGATGAACAAAACTAACAACAAGCAAAACAGAACCAAATATATGAATACAGTGGTCAGGGGGAAGGGGGTTGGGGGGAGGCGGGGCAGAGGCAAGGAAGGGGAGCAGTTTAGACAAGAACCTGGTATAAGGGAACCATGGACAACAGGTGGATTGACTTTGGGGGAAATGGGTGGGTGAGGAGGGGGACAGAGGGGAGCATAAAGGGGATGGATGTAATACAACAACAATAAAATTCAAAAAAAGAAAATGCTCACCATAAATTTAAAATATTATGTATGGTATTCCAGACGTTTGAATGATAGGGTTACTGTCTTTTGTGACTTTATCTGATTTTCTATAAACCTCTCCTTCAAAAATGTGTCACAAACATGCATTTTTGGCATTTAGAGGTAAAGATAAATTGATGGAGAGTGAAAAGGGGGAGAAAAATAAAAGAATTTTAGAAAATGATTTTTCTAAGTTACAAAAAATTGGATTTTTACTACACAAGAACATCTTGAAACTTATCCAGAAGCAAACACCTAGGGACTGTATTAGCCCCTTCATAAAAGATGGTTTGATGAAGAGGAGCGACTCACAAAGAGCTAGAATTAGGTTGAGGATAGTATTAAAAAAGAAAGGGCAAAAGCAGCTTTTTTTTTTCTTTCTGTTAATATTGAATGTCAAGTCTGTGCCCTGTCAACTGAAGGTTACTGATGGTAGTTCAACAGTCGGGGTACAGTGAAGAAGGGACTGTTCTTCCGTGCCAACAGCTCAAGGGTCTGTGGTGAAGCCCAGCTACAGGCAGCCCCTGAAAGGCCCTTTACAGTCCTACCTGGCTTGCAGCTCCAGCTGGGAGCGACACAGCCCTCTGGAGGAAGGTCAAGTGTCCTCTGAGCCAGGGGGACACTGGTTTAGATAGACAGAGGCCCCTTTCTTAGTCCCTTGATGGGCCCATCCTGCTGTGAATGAGGACTCCAAATCTCATTTTGAAGGCCCCCAAAGGCACTGTCATGATTAGAATGAAGTGATTAACTAGTGAAGATGCTGATTGGGCGCAGAGGCTATAGCTGTGCAGCTCCAATTGGACAGGAAAGTCTCTGTCCTATTGGTTGAAATAGGAGTCCGGGAACTCCTTATAAAGCGTAGGCTGTAAGTTCTGTGCAGGGGTACGTAGTTTAGTGCAGGTGCCTCTCTCAAGTGTGGTTTGCCTCTGTGGAGAAATGGTAGCTAAGTTGGGATTTTTTTTCCATTTTAATTTTTAATTTGGGCTCAGTTAAGCCACCATGAGCCCTTCTTGTTATCTTCCTTCTCAGGGTCCACGGTCCTAAACTCCTGGCAATGTTAAGAAGATTGAACTCCATATTTTGGATGATTCTTTCTAACTAAATATGTTAGGCTCAAACATAAAATTAATAGAAAAGCAACAATGAGTGAGTAAAGAATCTTTATTCTTTGGCCATTACATACTTTTTTTCTTTTTTAATTTTATTGTTGTTGTATTACAACCATCCTCTTTTTGCTCCCCTCTGTCCCCCTCCCCACCCACCCATTCCCCCCAAAGTCAATCCCACCTGTTGTCCATGTCCATGGTTCCTTTATACTAGGTTCTTCATTATATAATTTGAAATTGTAGAAAGAAGGAGGATTATAAACTTGAATAGCTTTGTATTTATATCCCAGAGCAACCATCATAGGAATATCCAATGCAAGTAATTAGAGAACGGGTTTGTAAGGGAGGGAAAAAGTCATTTTTCCTGTACCCATCTTAAGTTTATTAACTTGTTAATATTTTGTTAAACTGAGAAAAGCCAATTTAAAAAAAGAGAAAACAATTCTGTTAGCATGCACAGCAATCATATATGTGGGACTACTTAATGATGAACCCGGGCTTTTAACAAAAAGAACAAATACATTCTTAGAGATATAACAGGGCAAAGTAAAGAGGCCTTGATTCTCTAGGGTGGCAAATTGTAGGAAATTAAATATATGAGGAAATTAAGGAGAAATAGGGGCTAGTTAGCAAAGTTTGTTATGTACATTTTGCTGGGTTAAAACTGGTTTGGCGTTGTCTCTACTCATTCTGGGTAGAGAGAGGAATATGGGTTGACACCTTTTAAATTTATGTCCTACTTTAAAGCAAATTGGAAGAGAGTAGATAACTATTTTTTTTATCTGCTGCTTCACAGTTGCCTTCAGGTCAAAGTAATCCTTATGACAAAGTGGTATATTTTGGGGTGGCATATCCCACTACCTTTCAGGTTCTAGGGCTGCTCTCAGGACAGATTTTGAAGCAAAGTGTTGCTAAATATGGAAATGTTATATACATTATTTTAAACATTAATAGAAATATATTGACATTTGGTCATCCTCTAACACAAGCAAAATACTTCAAAAGCATGACAATAAGTGAGACAACTGTAAAATTTGTTGAATGTCTTTTCTTTTAATGTAAGGTTTAAATTTTTTTTTTTTTTTTTTTTTTTTTAGAAATAATGCATGCTTATTACGGAAAATCTTTCAGACGCCATCACTGTAATATTTTAGCAATGTCTTTAGTCTTTTAAAATGCATTTCAAGATTACATATAAATGTAATTTTACATGTCTTTATTGTTACCTAATACATATTTTCAAAATTATATATTTAATGGGAAAATATTGAGTAAAAATTAGAAGAAAATTAATTTATACAGTATAATCCTATTTTCTTTTATACATGTGCTTTGCTCATGTATATATATAATATATAAGAAAAGAAAAATATAAAAAACACAATTCAGTTGGGGGGAAGGGGGAGGCAAAGTCAAAGAAGGGGAGCAGCTTAGACAAGAACCTAGTATAAAGGAACCATGGACATGGACAACAGGTGGGATTGACTTGGGGGAATGGGTGGGTGGGGAGGGGGACAGAGGGGAGCAAAAAGGGGATGGATGTAATACAACAACAATAAAATTAAAAAAAAAAACAAAAAAACAATTCACCACATTTGTATATTTCTTATTCCCATGATCATGTACATGAACAAAATTAAGCCATTTGGGTATACTATGGTAAAAATGTGGCACATGGACTTTTAAGAATCTGGGTTTGAGTTGGCCACAGTGGGACCCTGGGCCAACTCAAGGTCCTTAACTTCTCTGATTCAGTTTCTCAATCTAAAAGGGGAACATGTATTTAGTATAGTGCATGGCTCATAGTAGGTCCTCTATTATTATTTTATTTCTGAACCTTAGCACATTTTACCTACAGTTCAAAGTTTCCTCCCACAGATAGTGATGGTAGAAAGATAAAAATGAACAAACCATACTAACCAAATTTAAACTTTCTTTTAAAGTTATCATAAATAATTTAAAACCTATTATTAGGATTATTAGGCCATAGGAAATTAGATGAATGTGAAATAATAAAATCTAAACTAAAATTTTTCTTTTATACCCTACTTCTTAATTGTTGTCAATTGGTCTTGGCAGTTTGCTTTGAATTTTAACTGTTACATTCTCGTGGTGCTTTGACATAAGACCCGACAATTAGTGTTGAAAAGAACACGTGTTTATTTACAATATCCCAACCTGGGGAAAAGGGGCTAAGAGCACTCCCACTCAGAAGTCTGTTTTCTTCTGAGACCCAGCATTTCCCTTGCTCCTCAGAAGGCTACAGGCTAACCCCAAACCCAATAGTTCCCCATCCCTTATCTGTCAGCTCTTTCCTTCAGGATCTGGGGTATGATGTCATCAGCATGTTTATAATAGTCCAGGAAACCATGTTTAATGTTGCACTGGACATTGGTGAAGTACAGGAAAGGCACAAATCCTAAGAGAGTGTCCTCTCCATATGCCCCGAGTTCCAGGAGTCCAGATAGGGTCTGGGTCTGCTAGGCAGAGTCCTTTGTGGCTTCGGAGTCAGCTAGAGCAGGCACAATCAAAGCAACAGTGTGCCTGCTTTCCTACTAGCCCAGGCCACATGTCTGAATCCTGGCTGCATAGATTCTTGTTGCTTACATGGCTACTACAACCTGTTGTTCCATTATGCTTTTCTGACACGCTTCTACCATTGTGCTTCTTCTCACAGCAGATGGCGAGGAGGCCCTTCTTTCCTCTCAAGCAGGATGGCTTCCTTCTTTCACATCAGACTTCATGGAGGGCTGGTGGGGTCCCTCTGCAGTCTTTCAAACCGCATGGCCCAGTGTGCCAAATGGCTGCCACTTGTATTAAATCCTAACGAGTGGCCTGCGATGCAGCTGGTAGGGTGACCAACTGTGACTACCCTCAGAAATCTCAAACAGGCTTTGTGGTCAAGTTTCCTCCAATCTCCCTGGGGCCAGGCAGTGGCCACAACTATCTGCATAGCTAAGAAGCTAGAGCTACCAGCCTTAGATATGCAAAGTACCTTAAAAGCTGTATTATTTCCTTTCGCCATCCCCAAAATCATGGGCTGGGAGGACTTTGGGGACCTCGATCAGTAACAACCATCTTCTCTGTTCTCCTTCCTCAGACTCATATATTGAGTGGGTGAGTCAAATAAGCTCCCTGATCAGTGGCCATAAGGAAAGTCTCAACCTGGCTTAAGTGCCAATGTGCAGGTAAGTGGTAGGCAGTTAGATACACATAAGCAGAACAAGGACAACGGGCCAGATACAGAAGGTCACCAGGTTAGAGAGCCCTGGGTACATACCAACAGAAAAAAACTAGGCTGGAACCTCACCCCTAAGGTGACCTTTTCTCACCCAGCATATCTTTGGTCATGCAAGTTAGACCCCCTGACCTTTCATATTGCTGGTTATGTGTTTGGACAATTCTGTGACCATTCCTTCCCTGGCATGTTGCTAGTCATTCAGGTTAGACCCTCTTAGAGGGGGAATGAGAAAGTTGGCCAGAGAATAGTTATTAAGCATTAAACCCCCAGGGCAAGAAGGTAACTAAGCTGCATCCAGTACCTCTAGGCTTCAGTTGTGTTTTAGTTTCAAGCCCAGAAAAGTAGCAAAGCGGTCAATTAATGCCTAGGCTCACAGCAGGACTAGCTGCAATGACAAATGACTACCTGGCCTGGTGCCAATCAATCAGTAGACACTTTGACCCTAAAAGGCTACACCTGGAAAGTCGTTGAATAATCTATTGGAATCCTCCCTTGAGATTTACCTTCAAGACAGAGGACCTGACGGTAGCTCTTTCCATGGAGTCCACCCTTGCCTTTCCCCATCCCATTTCCCCATTGCCTTTCTCTTTCTCCTAAGTTCCAAGGATCCTTTGTTTGCCTCTGTAACTTGTTTCCTGAGCCCAGTTTCTCCTATGGCTCACTTCGACCTCTGTGATTTTCTAAATTAATGTTATTTTATAGTTTGGCCCTGAATTCTTGCTTAGGCAGAATACAAGTACCAAGGTTGCTGAACCATATGGTCCAGTCTGACTCCATGGGTCTAATACCTGGTATTGTTTCTCAGCCAATAGGTATATAATAAGCCTTTTAGTGTTACTGAATGTTCAGGCATCATCTTGCATCCTTATATTCATACCCAAGGTATGTTGGAATATGTTGGACTATTTGAGTCCAGTTAATCCCACCATAATGCACATCCCTGACATGTTTAGTCACCATCCTAAAAGTTAGCTTAAAATCATCTGTTCTTCTAGCTTTGTGATTTCTCTCCCTTAATCCAATTTCCTGCCCCTTTCTTTTCCTGACTTTTCCCTGTATCCTCTGGAAATTATGGCACATTTCATACTAAGTTTATTCTAATAAATTGTATACATTTCCTTGCTATTGTAATAAGACCTTTTCACTGTTCGATTTTTTTTTCTGGTCTTATAGGTGTAAAAGAAATTATTGATTATTATTATTATTTTTAGTATTTTGCCTTTTTAGGGGAACACTATTAGTTTTAGGTGATTTTCAATTGATTCCTATAGTATAAAAAGAAAACATCTGAACAAAATTTTCCTTGGCATGAAGTTAAAAAAGTTATTAAAAACCCTTGGAATTTCCTGAGTAATAGAAGAGTCTTTATTATGCCAGTAAGGTGACTCCTAGTGAGTTCTTAGATATCTTCAGAATGGGGACTGATCACCAGAAAAACCAGCTGCATAATTAGAGGGTTAACACATCAGGCCAACTATCTGGGGAGTGGAAGAGGGGAGTTGGAGATCAAATTTAATTACATGGCCAGTGATACAATCATCATGCCTACATAGTGAAACCCCAATGAGAACATTAAGTTCAATGGAGCTTCTTGGTTGGTGAACTCACATGGGAAGGGAGAGTAATGAGCTGTGTCTCTGTAGGAGAGGGCTTGGCTGCTCTGTGTCTGGGACCCTCTCAGGTCTCACTTCTTGTACATCCATTATTTAAAAACTATAATCATAACAAAAGTGCTTTCAATGATTTCTGTGATTAGTTCTGGTAAATCATCAAACTTTAGATGGTAATGGGAACCTTCAGATTTGTAGCTGGTTGGTCAGGAGTACAGCTGGTTTCTGAGACTTGAGGCTGGTCTCTGATATGAGGGCAGTCTTATGGAGGACTTGGCCCTCATTCTCTGGAGTCTGATACTAACTTCCGTTAGTTACTATAAGAAATGAATAAGAATTGAGTTGCAGGTTCCTGAGTTGATGTCCTCTGTCTTGAAGGTAAATCTCAAGGGAGGATTCAAATAGATTATTAAATGACTTTCCAGGTGTAGCCTTTTGTCTCTTCCTTTTCAGTAAATTTATCTACTATTGTGTTTCATTTTTTAATTATATTGGCCAATACTACATATTATGAAATTATTGGAGAAGCAAATCTGTTTATCTTATGAAGTGAAATGTGAAGTGACAAAATTCTACTCAATCTCTAATTTTAAAAAACTTCTGGTAAAATAGAGAAAGATACCTACTTAACATGATTATGATTACTATTTTTTTTTTTTTTTTACCTCAAACTAACTGCTGGTATTACGTTTAATGGTAAAAATGCACTAAAGACATTTGTCATATTATTCTTCCAACTGCACATCTTCCTTGTATTGTAGTACCTTTCTAGCTTTTTCCTATGTCTGAGTTACTATTCACTCTTCAGTTTATATAAGTCCTCTTAACCTTCCTCGACCCTCCAGGCTAGTTTGGTGCTCTTTGCTATATGCTTATTTGACACCTTGTCTATCCCTTATAACAGATACCTATTATTATAATATCTAGTTTCACTCCTGCCTTCAACTTCCATCTGAGGGTAGAGTTTTCCAGCTTGTACCATCCTACTGTAAGGAATAGAAATATGAATGGTTTGTTTTTAGGGCAGTACAGCTTATAGACAGAGGCTAAAAGCAAAGGGAGACATGTCTCAGCCACTGATCCAGTAATCCTGAGGCTGGTCTGATAAGGCTGCCAGGCAGTCTGAGCAAAACAAGTAAACTGTGATAGTGCAGGGGTCGGGGAGCCTTGAAAGTCTTTGTGTGCCATCCACACTAGCTGGGAAATGGAAAACCTTGAGAATGTGTATTTATTCTAATGCAAGGAAGGGGAAGGGGTCTACAGTGCCTAAAGAAAAGCCCCTAAAACAACTTTGGTTAACTGCCTGGCCCCTGTCATGTATACAAAATAAACAAATAGTCTAGAGTAAGATAAAGATTAGGGCTAACAAACCCCCACCCATATCTGTGTTTAGGTAGTCTTAGCTCCTTCAAGAATAAAAGGATGGGAATAGCCAATCATCTTTGGACACCATCAAGAAGATTGTGCCTCTGGTAGTATTCAGCCCATGAGGAACGGGGGAAGGGACCTGTCACTAGGAAATAAAAGCCCCACTGTACCTCCAATGGGTGTGCCTGCCTACCAGATAGCCAGCCGTTCTTGCGAGACTGCCATTAAAGCCTTGCTTTCACTGTACTTTTTGTCTCCTAGTCAATTTCTTAAGTTTTGGACAGGTGAGGGTATTTCTTATGCTACCAGGCTCCATGCCTGACATGTAGAGGGCATGTGGAATGTGCTTGAATGAAATCAATGAGTGAAAACCACCAAGCAGGCTTAAAGTATAGGCTTAACTCTTTCCCCCTAATGTTCACATTTGGAGTATATTTTTCTCCTGGAAGAACCACCTGGATGGGGCTTCTAGTTATGGAAATATTAGATGAAGACTTTCTGTTGACATGGAGATATTTAGAGAATCATTCCATAATGAAAAAAATGATACATGTTTTAAGGGGAGGTTAATTAGATGGTTACCTAGAAATAATAAAGAACTGCCACTGGGAAAAAAGACTGATTACTTTTGTGAGAGATGGATATTTAATTGAAGAAGGAAGAGAATGTGCAGTGTATGCAATGATGTCTGTTTCCTTCTTGTCCATTGACCTGAATTCTGAAAACTAGAAGATGAACAAATCATTCACAAGGAACTGGATGTTCTGGGCACAAATGGTGCTGTTGTGGGATTTAGAAGACCTTTATTTCTATATTACATATAAAAATAAAAATGATATATATGAGTATAAAAACTGGACTTCATCTGTTCTTCAAAAAAAAATGTTTAAGAAAATGAAAACAGAAGTCATAGATTGATGCAATACTTACATCTGCACTGGACTTCTATCAAGAATACATAAATGATTATTGCAACTCAACAATAAAATAAAACATCTCAGTTTTTACATAGATAAAAGGTATAAAGGAATACCTCACAAAAGAAAATATAGCCAAAAAACAGAAAAAATTCATAGGGGAATGCAAATTAAAACCACAATGAGACACTCTCACTCCCACTAGATGACTGAAAATAAACAGACCGACAATATTAAATGTTAGTGAATGACTGGAACTCCCATGCATTGCTCTTTAGAGTATAAAATGGTACAACCATTTTGGAAAATCTTGGCAGTTTTTTAAAATTTATATTTATTTTTTATTATTTTTAAAGATTTTATTCATTATTTTTAGAGAGAATAGCAGGGAGGGAGGAAGAAAGGGAGAGAAACATCAATGTATGGTTGTCTTTCACCTGCCTCCAGCTATGAACCTGGCTGGAGGCCTGGCTTGCAACCTGGTTATGTGCCCTGGCTGGGAATTGAACCAGCAACCTTTGGGTTCTCAGGCCAGCACCTTATGCAATTTTCTTTAAAAGTGAAAAATACCCTTGCCATAAGACCCAGCAATTCTGCTTCTAGAAAATTAGCCAAAGAGAAATAAAAACAGGCCCACAACATGTCCACACAAGACTTGCATGTACATGGTAGCAGCTTTATTCATAATAGTTCTGAACTGGAAACACATCAAATACCCATCAACAGATGAGTGGAAAAACAAATTTTGGTTTTTTTATATAATGACATTTTACTCAGTAAAAATAAAATACTAATATGCACATCAAGATAGACAAATCTGAGAAATATGCTAAATAAAAGAAGCCAGACACAAAAGACTATATAGTGAATGATTATAATTATAAAACTCTAAACCAGGCAAAACTAATCTATCATAATAGAAATAATATCAGTGGCTCTCTGGGTTGAAGGAATGGAGATTATTTATTGTGACAGTGTATTAGAGGGTTTTGGGGGTAGTGATAGAAATATGGTCTATATGATTGAGGAAATGGTTACACAGGGGTATACATTTATCAGAATTCATCAAACTACACACTTAAAATGGGTGCAGTTTATGCAAAATTGAAATGACTAACAATATCAAATGGTGGCCATGTAGAGCAGTGCAAATCTCATACATTGCTGGTACATTGCTGGTGGAAGTGCAAAGTGCAGACACTTTGAAAAACTTGTTGATGTCTTATAAAATTAAACATATACCTACCTTATGACCTAGCAATTGGACTCCTAGGTGTTTACCCAAAAGAAATGAAACATTCATTTACAAAAAGACTTGTAGAAGAATATTTATAGAAGCTTTACTTATAATAGTCTCTCTTAACAACCTAGAGACAACATTGATCAGTAGGTGAACGGATGAGCAAATTGTGATATATTCATGCAATGAAATACTGCACTGAAGTATAAATAGATGGACTGCTGACCTATGCAACAACATACGTGAATTTTATAAAATTATGTTGAGTGAAAAAGGCCAGATACAAAAAATACAGACTGTGATTCCATTGATAGAACATTCAAGAATAGGCAAGACTAAGAAAATCATAGTATTAGAAATCAGAAGAAGCATGGTCATCTCTGTAGTGGGCAATTGATTAAAAGGGGGCATAATGGAAATGTTCTATATTCTGATTGGGGTGTTGGGTAATCGGATATACAAAATTCTCAAAGCCCATATTTAAGAGCTGTGCATTTCACTGTAAGGAAATTTCATCTCAATTAAACAACTTAATGTGAGGGCCTTCTATTTCCAATAGAAGCTGGGAAATTCAGATAAACATCCCTGTTAAAAAAAAAAAAAAAAACAACTAAAAATGCTGAATAAAGTATTTTTAAAAACCTTCTTAAAAGTGTCAAAGACCTAATTAGATAGCAAGCAAGAAACCACCAGAAGAAAATTCAAGGACAATCCATATCCAAAGAGGCAGGAGAGACCTGGACACAAAGGTTTCCTTTTTCCCTGAGGACTTTTGCCAATTCTAGTAATAGCAGGCTTGGATTGGGCAGCCTCACCGGACGAGGATGACAGTGTTCTTCCAAGATGAGGAGTCTAATAAACCTTCCTCCATTAAGCTGTCATCCTAAAGGGCAGCACGCTGATGGGAAGGGTGACTGAGAGATAAATCTGACCCCCACAATTATCCCAGGGAGACCGTGAGGGAAGGTTGCATTGCCTTGGCACTGAGCAAGAACAGGGAGACAAAAATGTTGCAATGACCGCCCACAGGCTTATCCTCGTGGGGATTTCAGCCCGGTTTTGCAATCCCCGGACTGGAGCCTTAAACCGCAAACTGTCAGGTTCTGAACTTCTGAACAGTGTTCCCAGGGCTTGTTTGAGGGAAAGGGAGATCCTCTGTGGAGGAAGAGACACAGTCTGAATAACCGATAAGTTTAAGAAGTCAAAATGGAAATAAGACAATATTGAGCTAAATGATACAAAAAATACTACATATCAGCAAGATCTGACTAAAGCAATATATAAGATAGATTTGTAAGCTTAATTGCATATAACAAAGAAAGAAGCCTAAAAACCTTAGAAGGGTTTTTTAAAAATAGAAAATTGTGGGCCACTCTCTAATCATAGATGCAACAATTTTGAAAATTGGTATTAATCAACCTCATCCAGTAAGTAATATATTAAAAGAATAATACATAATAACCAAGTTGTTATCCTAGGAATTCAGAGTTGATTTTATTCTAGAATATTAAAAGTGTAATTCACAATATTAAAAAGGAAAATCAGAGAATCATCTTACAAGATGCAAAAAAATAAAAGCATTTAATAAAATGTATGTCCATTTGTGATTTAAAAACTCTTAGGAATTAGAAATAAAAGGGAGGAACATTTGTTAATGTGAGTATCCATGAAAAGTTTAGAGCAAATATTAATCTTAATAGTGAAGTAGTAAAAACTTTCCTTCTGAAACCAGGAAAAGAAACATGATGTGTGCTATTGTCATTTCTTTCTTTAAAAAAAATTTTTTTTTAAAATTTATTTTTAGAGAGAAGGGAAGGGAAAGAGAAAGAGAGGAAGATAAACATGGATCAGTTGCCTCCCACATGCACTCTGACCAGGGAATGAACTCACAACCTAGCATGTGCCCTGACCAATAATTGAACCGGTAACCTTTCCCTTTGCTGGATGACACCCAATTAACTGAGCTACACAGGTCAGTATACTATCATCATTCCTATTCAATGTTGAATATAAAGAAAAAGAAAGAAAAAGTAGAAAGTTTGGACAGGAAGATAAGATCTATTAATACCTTTACTTGTAGATTATAGGACTGTATACGCAGAAAATTAAAATTATGTACAGATAAAGTTTTGAACTGATAACAGTTTAGCAAGTTCTCTGCATGGACAATGAATTAAAAATTCAATATTATTTTCATAAACAAGAAAAGACAAAACAATTTAGAACAGCATCAAAAATATGAAGTAGGCTGAGGAAAAGAAGGAGGAAAGGAGATCTGTGGGATTTGCGTGAGGAAAAAGTTTGCAAGTCTGGACAGAAGAGAAAAGTGCTCCTGAGAGACTGGCTTTGGGAAGGGGAGGGGTAGGGAAGAGTTGTTCCTGCTGCTGCTGCTTTTTTCCCTTCTCTCTCCACTAGAAAAAAGCTTTCTCCTCACCCAAGCTGACCACAATTGACAAACCTCAGCTGTACCTCTCTGACTCTAGCTCTTGCCCAATAAAACCTCAAGATTATGTCAGTTGGTCAGAGCCAGTCAGGGATTTTGTGTGGGTGCTGAAGGAGCCGTGGCAGCATGCAAGTGAAACTGCGTGGAGTCAGCCTGGTTGCCAGCTTGTTCTTACTGGCCCTGAGTCTTTGGGGACACCCTTCAGAGGCTGCGGTAGCTGCTCTGGGGACCGGAGCAGAGCCTGGAGCGGAGGACTCAGGCTAATAGATATGTAGTCACTGCCCACTGCCACAGAATACAACCAGACAGCCCAAATAAAGGACACACCAAGAACAGCAAGTGGAGAAAATCTGGGAGACGGCAACACTGAAATCCACAAATCTCCTATCACAGAAGGGTGCTCAACTAAGGCAAGGAAGCAAAGTAGGTTAACGCAAGGAAAGAACAAAAATAAATAAATAAATAAATAAAAAGCAAGCAAGAACAGACACCCAAAATGGGGGAAAAAAGATTCAGTCCATCACCAAAAGGAAAGGAAGAATCCCCAGAAAGAACACAAAATGAAACAGAGGCACCTGGAATATCAGATAAGGAATTCAAAAGAATGATGATAGAGAAGCTCAGTGAGCTCAGCCACATTGAAGAAAACTGTAAACAACTCCAGGAGAACTACAAACAACTCCAGGGAAATTACAAAGAACTCCAGGGGAATTACAAAGAACTCCAGGGAAATTACAAAGAACTCCAGGGAAGTTACAAGGAACTTACTGAGAACTACAACAGCATGAACAAGGACATGGAAAATATCAATAAGTGCCATAAGGAAATGAAGAATACAATTTCTGAATTGAAGAATACAGTAGAAAGAATCAACAGTAGGCTAGAGGAAGCAGAGGACCGGATCAGCGAGTTGGAGGACAATGTAGAAAAATACTCCAAGACAGTACAAGAGAATCAAAAAAGGCTGAACAAGACGGAAGAGGGGTTAAGAGAGCTGCAGGACAACATGAAACGTAACAATATCCGTATCATAGGGATACCAGAAGGAGAAGAGAAACAAGGAATGGAAAACCTGTTCAAAAAAGTCATGATAGAAAATTTCCCTAACATGATGAGTGAAAACATTAATCCAGTTCAGGAAGCACAGAGGGTCCCAATGAGGATCAACCCAAACAGACCAACACCAAGGCACATTATTATTAAAATGGCTAATTTCAAAG
>PVIW01010271.1:0-45451 GCA_004026585.1 Noctilio leporinus
CCAAGTATATGAATACAAGGAATAGGCCTTCAGTGGTCAGGGGAACGGGGTAGGGGGGAGGGAGGGGTAGAGGCAAAGAAGGGGAGCAGCTTAGACAAGAACCTAGTATAAAGGAACCATGGACATGGACAACAGGTGGGATTGACTTTGGGGGGAATGGGTGGGTGGGTGGGGGGACAGAGGGGAGCAAAAAGGGGATGGATGTAATACAACAACAATAAAATTTTTAAAAAAAATTTTTTTTCCATTTCTTTTTGGCAGGATGGGAAATGGTTTGAGGAGCGAGGACTAATTGATAAACCATATCCAATTTCCAATGACTTAGAGTTCCCTAGTTGTTTTATAAACAAGGGTATGCAACACACACACATCCTTTCTACATTCACATTGGTCATTACTGGCCATCAGCATCTCCAAACCTTCTTCTCCAATTAATTCCATTATATACACAGAAACCATCAACTTGGCCAGTGTTGGAAATAAACATAGAAAATAACTCATTGCACTTGGAGGTCTTAGAGGTAAGCATTTTAACACAAGCCAGTCTCAGCACCTAAAATATCACTTATCCCTATCCTTCCTTCTTGAGGAGGAAGTAGGCAGCTGGAATGAAACAGAAGAAGTGAGTATGTAACTCAGGAAGGGCAATATACAGTCCTTTTCAAACTGAAATATTTTTATCTAGGAAGGATCAGTCATGAACAAATGTTAGATTTCTCAATGATTCAAGGTTTACTTTAACTGGCAGGTAATGGTTCTTGAGAGATTACCTGGTCTTGAGAAGTCTTATCACCATGAACCATGCTTGAGTGAAATGTCTACATACTTCACAACTTTAAAGTCTTTAATTGCAAAGTTTTTGGCATTCAACCCTTTTTCATTTCCCCCTTAAGGGACACAAAGCTGTTGTTTGTTCTAGGTCAGTCACTGAATTAAACAAAACTCACCTACTTCTGAATAAACCAACTTACTCCTTGCGTCAACTTGCATAATTTTCATTTATGTCATGAGTAATTAGAGGGGGGAAGGCCTTCTAATGTGTAACTTTCAAGAGCCTCAGTCACTCCTTGATAGAAAATTAAGAGTTTAGTGATTCATAGCAACTCTTTTAGTCCAAAAAGATGTTTCTGATTGTATGACTAGGTAGTCCCTTATATACTGACTACTTCATTCCCTCTTAAGGGGAATACACAGCTGGGTCTCTGCCCTAAAATGTCTCCCTCCATTCTACTCTAGTTTGGGTTTTTTTGCCCCTTCATAAGAGTAGTACCTTTACCTTAATGTGATTTACAGAGGGGATCAGGTAGGGAAGGGTAGGCTTCCTTTGGTTAATATTTCCACTCCGATTCCCACTAAATATAAAATCACTGCCTCAATGTACATATTTCTCTTGGGGCCTCCAAACCTTTGCTTGGAGAAGGAGCATGGAAAATTATCTCAAAGGCAGTATGGGAAGCAGTATTACATCAGTTAAGGATGCAGATACTAGCTGGGTAACCATGGGCAAGTGACTTTAACCTCACTGTGCCTCAGTTCCCGTATCTATAAGATGGGGATAAAAATAGCACTCACTTCATGTACTTAAGGTATTAGCTATGACAGTGATGATGCCCTCTCTCTATTCCTCTCCTCTTCCCTGATTCAGTCAGAATGAACTTCTCAGTTTCCCAAAACTCTCTTCTCTCTGTCTCTATGTCTTATTCTCCCCTGTCAGGAGCCTTCTAGAATGCTATTCTCTCTTCTTGGAACAACCCTTTCTCTCAACTTCACTCATCCACCATCACCTAACAGTCAAGTTTTACCTTAGACATCACTTTCTCCCAAAAATTGTCTTTAACCAGCCACACACCCCACCTGACCCCTAAGTGTAGTGTCTGAATAAATATACCAATGACACCCTAATTTCTGTTATTCAGCACCTATGACATTGAATTGCAAGTGCCAGGTTAGGCACTGTCTCTCTTGTCCAAAAACTTAGCACCATTTTGATAAATACTTATTGAATAGTAGAGAAGCAAAATATATCACTCCAAAATGTGTCTCTCTGGCACGAGGATTACTTATTTATTTATTTATTTTAAAAGATTTTATTTATTATTTTTAGAGAGAAGGGAAGGGGAGAGTCAGAGAAGGAGAGAAACATTTGTGTATGATTGCCTTTCACCTGCCTGCAGCTATGGACCTGGCTGGAGAACTGGCTTACGACCTCATTATCTGCCCTGGCTGGGCAATCAAACAAGCAACCTTTGGGTTCACAGGCCGGCATTTTATTTTTAAGAAACAAAAGGCTCGGGAAGAATCTTTGACTTTTCCCCTTGCTGACTGAAAGCATTTAGACGAGCTGCTCCAGTGAGGACCTGCTTCTGTGAGGGAGCTATCACAATCAGTATGTAACATATCAGGTATGACTGATAACTACAGTATGACATGAAGCAGGTGTAATGGGGGAGGCTCAGCAGAGCCTGAAGACCAACGTCCACTTTGTATCCCAATGTCTCTGCATTTCCATTTTCATGTGAATTGCCTCCCTCCCCTTTAAAGTCCCAAACCACTACACCCTTCTCCTGAGCTCAAGATGGCAGATGAGCCTCAACTGCCTACATTGCCTTGGGGCCCCACATTCTTACAGAACACCCCATATACATGTACATAATTAAATGTGGTTGTTTTCTCCTGTTAATTTGTCTCGTGTCCATTTAATTCTTGATCAGCCACAGGAACCTAGAGGATAGAGAAAAATTTCTTCCTCCCCAACAGGTGGCCCCAATGTGAGACAAACTTAACTGGCCAGATGTTGCTCTCTGGGGAGCAGTATCCTGGGACATCTGACAAGCCCCAGCAGAAGGTCAAATTCTCACAGTGTCAACCTATGGGCCTCTGCCTACGGGATCTGGTGGAAGTGAGAGCAGTAATTTCTAGACCAGCCAGAAGAACCTGGAAGACTAGAGGAAAATTTCTTCCTCCCTGACAAAATTAAGGAATGAACCGATAAATGATAAATGGATAGACAGAAAGACAGACAGATAGATAGAGAAATAGATATAGTGCTCAAAAGTTATTTACTTGCCTTTTAAAAGTTGATGACATCTGATGCCAATGCCTCAAAAAGTGTTTATTGTTTCATTTAATTCTATCTTCACATAGGTAATAGTAAATACTGTCAGGGTAATAATACCAAGGAGTTTCTTTTAGGTATTTTTTTTCAACAGAGGACAAACAGGAAGGAAAAACAGGAATTGAATCTCCTAGCATGTAGTCATGTGTTTCTGTTTCTCAGAGATTTAGTTACAGTGAAGCTGTGAATGACATTTAGATATGAAGCTAGTGACTTCGCCTCTCAGTCTCTGGTGAAATAGGGTATTTCCATTTGGTAATCACTGCTCTAAAATGGCAATAGAGTGTCCTCATTCTGCTGAACAGAACTCCAGCCCAAAGGAATTTCCCTGGGAGCCCTGCTTCAGCCATCTCCCTGGCCCCTGGAAACTATTTGGTTTTTGCCCAGTTCTGCATGTGAGGTCATTACCATCACCCTGGCTATTCAGGCCACTGTCCCAGGCACTGAGAAACAAAAAGGTAGGAAGTGGACATGGTACCCATCCAGGAGGGACAGAAAGGGCACAAGGACACACGGCCAAGGAAGGGAGCAAGGCTTTGCTCATAGAGTAGGTGAGTGGAGTGGCCAGCAGTGCATAAGGCAGCAGAAGAAGCGGCCAAACTGAGACACTCTTCCTTTTGACAAATTAACAGTGAAGTGAAGGAGGCAGATAAATCAGGAGTGAAGCAGGAAATACAGAGTGTATTTGGAGAGGAAGAAGGAGAGGTTGAGCTGTATGAGAGAGGGAGAGGATAGCTAACGTAATGAAGTGCAGTGGGAGGCCAGAAGAAACCAAGATCAAGATGGAAGAAAAACTGATTTGCATTTTTCTTCCTCCTAGACCTGGGGATCAAGACAGAGACAGATTTTCAGAGAAGAAAGAAGCACAGGGAGTTCATACTGGCAATAGGCTGTCCTGGGACCAACTGCCTGCATTGTGACTTAGAAGAAGTTAAAACCTCTCTAAGCTATGGTTTCATCATCTGCAGAGCAAAGTTGTCGATACTCACCTTGCAGATGAAGCACATGTGCTGCAACAACTATCAGTTATGCTTGTGGCTACTGCATAACTAATAGCATCTATGATTATTTTGTTACTCACCTCAGGAAAGCAGGAGGTTAGGGCATCTGCAGGAGGGAAATAGGGAGAGAACAGTTTGGGGTCTTGGGGGAAATGAGCAACCATGGGAGTAAGACAGGTTCACAACAAGAAAGTGATTAAAGGCCCTGGTTGGTGGCTCAGTGAATAGGCACCAGCCTGCAAACCCAAAGGCCACTGGTTTGATTCCCAGTCAGGTCACATAACCAGGTTGCAAGCTGGGTCTCCAGCCAGGTCCCCAGCTGGAGGCAGATGGAAGGCAAGCATACATTGATGTTTCTCTCCCTTTCTTCCTCCCTCCCTGTCCTTCTCTCTGAAAATAATGAATAAAATCTTGGGGGAAAAAAAAATGCAAAAAGCCCTGGCTGGTAGCACAGTGGATAAGGCTCTGGCCTGCGAACCCAAAGGTCGCTGGTTGGAATCCTGACCAGGGCACATATCCAGGTCGCAAGCTGGAAGCAGGTGAAAGACAACCATACATTGATGTTTCTCTCCCTCTCTGTCTCCCTTCCTTCCCCTCTAAAAATAATAAAAGTCATAAAAATAAAATGAAAGAAAGAAAGAAAGAAGAAAGAAACTGTACAGTGTATTTTAGGATATTTAACAACATTTCCTGTCCTCTGCTTACCAGATGCCAGTAGCAGGTCTCCCACCTCTACCCACTTACAATACCAAAAATGTCTCCAGGCATTGCCTGATATCTGGGAAGGGGTGGGGGAGATTATAGGGTTGGGAGAGATTACCTACGGTTGAGAATCACTAGCTAGAAGGACAATGATAATCCTTGAAATAAAGCATCCTGGTGCCTACACCTCATTACTTTGAACTAAGCTGCGGTCATCTGTCTCCCCTCCTAACAGTTCTCCAGGAACCTTCTTCTTCACCATCAAATCCCCTAGCTGTTATATCATTTCATCTAGCAAGGCAGAGCTAAATGATTGCAAAAAAGTAAATCTGAAAAGCAAGAGCTACAGAAAGAGAGAGGCAATTTTTTCAGGAGCAGTTCCCCTTTTATAAAGCCGGAGACCTTCTAAATTTGGGAAGCTCATTTAGGAATGACGATGCAAAAATATAACTACGAAATCACCAGGGTTCCCCTTAGGGCTTTGGAAGAGGCTGGGGCAAAGGAAGGGGCCTTGGATTTAAGGCTTCATTCATTTCACCATGAGCCTGCTTCTACACACCATGCAAACCTGATTCATTGCTCAATTTTCTTCTTTTGTCTGAACTTTTTTTTCCGAATGCTATGTCAGGCGAGCCCACATAGGATGTCCAATGTGTTTTTCTCTTGTAAACAAGTACTTAAAACAATCCCATTTGCTTCTTTTTTTTCCAGAAGTGATTGAAGGTGAAACCACATTGCTTTCTCCCCCAAGAGGCGCACAATTGATCTGAGACTATGTAAAAGAAGCCTTCTAAATATTAATTTCCTAGGCTATATGGAAAATGAAATTGTTCTACTTATTAAAATAGCTTTTCTTCAAATTCTTGTGACTTACTAAAAATGACCATTAACATTTCCAGTTGGTTCCATTTTGGTTTTGGTCAGAGTTTCTTCTGAACTGAGTTTCACTCACAACTTCAATGACATTTATCCTTCACTTCCTTTTTTTTTTTTTTTTTTCTTTCTGATGTCTTCTGGGACCAAGGTTGAGGGATGTGCTACTCTTGTTGGCAGAACAGCTTCTCTCTTTGGTTAGGATTGGCTGAGACCTGGCGCTTCAATAATGTCAGTAAGTTATGTTTTCCTTTTTAAAGCACTTTCATGTTTACTCTCATTAATGTTATATGTAAGAACCTCTTGCACCCTGGCTGGTGGCTTAGTGAATAGGCACTGGCCTGCAAACCCAAAGGTTGCTGGTTCGATTCCCAGTCAGGGCACATAACCAGGCTACCAGCCAGGTCTCCAACCAGGTCCATAGCTGGAGTCAGGTGAAAGGCAACCATACATTGATGTTTCTCTCCCTCTCTGCCTTCCTCCCTCCCCCACTCTCTAAAAATAATAAATAAAATCTTTTTTAAAATTAAAAAAAAAGAACCTCTTGCCCTAACTGGTATTGGCTCAGTGGATTGGGCTAAGCCCCACAAAGTTAAAGGTTGACAGTCTGTATTCTCGGTCAGGACACATGCCTGGGATGCAGGTTTGCTCCCTAGTTGGGGCACATGTGAGAGGCAACTGGTCAATGTTTCTCTCCCTCCTCCTCCCTCTGTTACCCCCTCTCTAAAAATAAATAAAATCATTCTTCTTTTTTTAAAAAAGAACCTCTTGCAAGTGCAATATAAACTAGTCTTACTTGCAAATCCGACAATAAATAAGTCCTTCCTCTCACCCCAGAGAAGCTTACAGTTTGGTAGAGAATGACATACAGTATTTATAAACAATGACAATAATGGTGGTAATGGTAATAATAATAATAATAATAATTTGAGTATGCACTATGGTCCTGTACTGTTAAAGCACTTTACATAAACTCATAAAATATCGGGCAATCTGTGATGAATGTTATAATGACAAATATTAAATGTTATCTGAGGCCATATTAATTACAGCTACGGTGACGAGCTGTCAGGAAACCTTCAAGGAGCAGGAGAGACAGTAGCTGAGCCCTTGCAATCAGTCTGCCTGTTTAAGGCTGAGATGTTCCAAAGCATCACACAGACACTTATTTCTTATCAACCCCCTATCTTCTCACAATATTCAAGGCCACTTACAATTAAAAAAAAAAAAACAACAACAGCCACAGAAGAATTGTTAGAGCAAGAATTAAAACACAAAAATCACTTGGAGGATCAGAAGGGAGAGCTGAGTGAGGAAATCTAGACCAAGAGTGTTTCTCAGAATTGAAGTAAAAATCTAAGTGTCCTCATAATTTGGGTGTAATGAGTTTCAGATCTTCAGCTTCTTTTTAAAAATTACACATGCTTGTTCTAAACTCTAAGAAAATTGACAGGATGAATCTTTAACTGAGGGGGTGGTGAATGGCAGTAGACGTTGTTTTCCACAGATACAGAAAGGTCTTTTGTGCACCTGTGTCTTGTGTTAAATTATTGTCTTGCAATCTGGCTATGTTGCCTTGGCTGGGAATCAAACCAGCGACCCTTGGGTTCGCAGGCCGGCACCTTATCCACTGAGCCACCAGCCAGGTTGCAAGCCAGGTCTCCAGCCAGGTCTGTAGCTGGAGGCAGGTGAAAGGCAACCATACATTGATGTCTCTCTCCCTCTCTACCTCTCTCCCTTCCCCCTCTCTCTGGAAATAATAAATAAAAATCTTTAAAAAAAAATTATTGTCTTGTGATGGCATTTCTGTGGAGAGCTGAGAAGCTGAAATTTAAGAAAGCAGCTTTTGGTGTTCTATTCATGGGAGAGAGCCTAGAGCAATACTTTTCCAACTCTCACATGCATACCAGTGACCAGGAGATTCTCATTCAGTTGGCATGGGTGGGGGCCTGAGGTTCTCCATTTCTAACAATAGAGAAATAAGGGCTCACAGCAGTAGCTTTCAGTTGTGACCCAGGCATCAGAACCACACATGGGTGGCTGGGCCCCACCTTCTGAGTTCTGACATACAAATTGTAGGGTAGGGCCAAACACGTGGCATTTATTTTTAAAACCACTTTATGGAGGTATGATCAATATACAGAAAGTTGCAGATATTTAATATATACAACCTGATGAGTTTGGAGATAAGTAATTATCTGTGGACCCATCAGTACAATCTATGCCATAAACATACCCATCACCTCCAAAAGTTTTCTCCTGCCCTCTTTATTTATTATAATTTATTTTTGCTAATTGGCATTTGAATTTCTATCAAGTTTCCAAGTGATACTCATGCTGCTGACACCCACTACCACCACCACCACCACCACATTTTAAGAGCCATTGGCTTAGGACATGTCTCACGAATGTAAATGGTCTCTCCTGGACTTTGCAAGCAAGCTGGGGCAGGGAGGGGGTTGAGAATTGAAGATGAAGCTACCAAGATGGACCTTCCAAGCAGGTGTTTTGTGAGCTTAAATGAAGAGATCCATATACTTTAGATGATAAATATAAGGACAGTTAGCATTTGTTGACATTTTCTCTGTGAACCCAACTAAGGATTGAACTCACATTTTCTCACTTGGCATCCAGCATGGGCAGCAGAGTTGGTGTCTGATGTGTAGCTGAGGAGCTGGCCTGCAGGCTGTGTGCATGTCAGGAGGTAGTGACCCATCTCTGTGCCTTGCTGTGGTCTGCAGAAGTACCTGCAAGCAAGGTCAAGCTGGCCCTCAGAAAACACCGTTAGATCTAGACAAGCAGTCACTAGTGAGTTCTGCTTCGTGAGGCTTGCAGGAAACAGCCAAAAGAATTTGGGGACATGTGTTAACAATTATGTCTTAACCACAAAAGTACCTGAATATAGAACTGAATTTATCAGCCCTGCTGCACAACAGAAACACCTGGATGCCTGGAACCCATCTGGAGAAAGATATTTTTAAAAACTCCCAGACAAGGTTGAGATTACTAGTATAGTTTTGATTTGGGGCAAGACAGATTGGTTGGGGGGGGGGGCGGGTACGAGCCCAAACCTACCAAACAAAAGACCTATTTCCAGAATTAATCATTTGAGGGCTTGCCAAAATGACCAGATTGGTTTCTGTGCTATTTTTTGAGCAGTGATTTTCCGATTTCAGGGTGTATCAGAATCACCTGGAAGGTTTGTTAGAGCCAATTTTGGGCCCCAACCCCGGAGTTTCTAATTCAGCAAGTCTGGGATCAGCCCAAGAATTTGCATTTGTAACTCATTCCCAGGTCATGCTGATTCTACTAGTTCCATAATTTTAGTTGCTTTGCTATTCAGACCTTAACTACATGTAGAGAAGGATGCCTGTATTTCATGTTTTCTTCTTTGTCTTGCCTTTTTTTTTTTTAACTGGAGCAAAAACATGCAAACAAAGATGACAACATTGAAATCATAATCTAATGACAAACCACAAGAAACAGCAGCTTTTTCCCCCTACACAATACATATATATGTATACAGACTCACAAAAATTATGATGGTCCTATGAAGAACATTTTACATCTACAAAGATGTTTATGCATTCTATGTTCCAATGTCCTTTAGATCAAAGCCTATACAATACATTTTGCTTTAAGCTTAGAGCTACAAGAAAGTTCATTTGTTTTAATAATAGCTAAAATATTTTCAATAAAAGTAGTTTTATAAAAGCTATATTCAGCTATTGAAGTAAAAGTTAAAGAAGCTATTGCCCAGCTAAAATGCTATTTAGGTTGAATTCTAGAGGTATTGTTTTGGTAAAGCCTCTGAAGAAATTTTAAAAATAGGATTTCTATCAACCTACAGAGCTTGATCTATAAATGTTTTCTGAGTAATGGTCAAATGATACTAAAGGCTTTCACCGTTTATAACCCTTTTCTCAACTGAGTAAAGTCAAGAAAAGCAAACATCAAGAGCAGAGTGCACATAGAATTTGCTTATCCCACACACATGGGACAGGAGTTAGAGAACGGGCCCAGATCTGGCAGGTAATGGCACAGCCATTGGATGTGGTGGTATCATTCATGGACTAAAAGATTATACAGGAAAAAGAAGATGGAAAAGAATGAAAATAACAACTTGGGTCACTATAGTAAAACATAAAGATAAAGGTGAAGAGGCAAAATCTCCACAATGGGCCCTGACTGGTGTGGTTTATTGGGTTGGGCATCATCCCACAAAGCGAAAGATCGCCTGTTTGATTCCCAGTCAGGGCACATGCCTGGCCCCCAGTTGGGACATGCGAGAGGCAACTGATCAATGTTTCTCTCCCTCTCTTTCTCCCTCCTTCCCCCTCTCTCTAAAAATAAATAAATAAATAAATAATTTTTAAAAAGTCTCCACAATGGGACAGGCAAATAAAAATAACGAAAAGCTGATGGAACTGCTCTGAATAGTGAACTTGAAATTAAATTCAGGAACCACTTCTTAAGGGAGGGAGGCTGCAGGCAGTCCCTAAAGGCTGGTGGTTCGGGTTGAAGGTCTTCAGTCACTGACCCAGGTGATGAAACTCATCCTCACCCTCAGAGGTGTGTCCTCAGGGGCCATGACTATTCTGTAACTACCCATTTGTACTTCTTAATCCCTTCACCTTTTTCACCTACTTCCCCAAACCCCTCCCATCTGGCAACTGTCAAAATGCTCTGTATCTATGAATCTGTTTCTGTTCTGCTTGTTCACTTATTTTACAGATTCCACATACAAGTAAAACCATGTGGTGTTTTTTTCTCTATCTGACTTACTTCACTTAGCATAATACCCTCTATGTCTATCCATGTTGTTGCAGATGGCAAAATTTCATTCTTTTTTATAGCTGTATTATATTCCATTGTACATATGTACCTCTTTTTTTTTTTTTTTTTTTACAAATTTATTCATTATTTTTAGAGCTATGGGCAAGGAGGGAGGAAGAAAGGGAGAGAAACAACAATGTATGGTTGCCTTCGACCTGCCTCATGTACCCCATCTTTATCCATTCATCCCTGATGAACACTTAAGTTGCTTCTATATTTAGGCTATTGCAAATAATGATGCAATGAACATATGGGTGCATATGTCTTTTCAATTTAGTGTTTTAGGTTTCTTCAGATAAACACCCAAAAGTGAAATTGCTGGGTCCTTCCTTGTTTCTCGTTATAGCCTCTTTTTTAAAGTCTGTTTTGTCTGGTATAAGTGTTGCTGCCCTAGCTTTTTATTTATTTGTTTGGTTGTTTGTTTCCATTTTTATGAACTTTTCCATTACTTTAATTTCAGTCTTTTTATCTGAAATGAGTCTTTTGTAGACAATATATGTAAGGGTCTTGTTTTGTTATGCATTCAGACACCATATGTCTTTTGAGTAGAGCATTTAAGCCATTTGCATTTAAAGTAAAAGTTGACAGAAATGTATTTATTGCAGTTTTATTATTTATATTTTTATCTTTTTATCTTCTTCTTTAAAAAGACCCTTTCACATTTTTGGTAATGCTAGTTTGGTGATGATGAACGAGAAGCTCTTTATTTGACTTTTCATTCTAAATGATAACTTTGCTGGATACCGTAATCTTGGTTTTATGTCTTTACTTTTCATGACTTTGAATATTTTGTGCCAACCCCTTCTGGCCTTCAAAATTTCTGTTGAGAAATGAGCTGACAGTCTTATAGGATCTCCCATATAAGTAACTAACTGCTTTTCTCTTGATGCTTTAAGATTCATTCTTTGTCTTTAACCTTTGGCATTTTAATTATGAGGTGTCTTGGTGTGGGCATCTTTGGATTCACCTTGTTTAGGTCCATACAATAAACTTGTATGCCTATTTCCTTTACCAGGTGAGAGAAGGTTTATTTATTTATTTAGCAGGTTTTCAATTTCTTGCTCTCTCTCCGGCATTCCTATGATATGGATGTTGGCATTTTCGGAGATGTTCCGGAGTCTTCTTGCTTTCTCCTTGTTTTTGTTTGTTCGTTTCTTGAATTTTTGTTTCTTCATTCTGTACTGTTCAACTGTTTATTTCTTCCTTATGTTCCAGTCATTGATTTGAACCCCAGCTTCCTTCTCTTCACTACTGGTTCCCTGTGAATTTTTCTTTATTTCACTTAGTGTAATCTTATTTCTTCCCTGATGCATCTGCCATACCCAATGAGTTTTCTGGGCATCCTTATCACCAGTGTTCTCAACTCTGCATCTGATAGGTTGCTTATCTCCATTTTGTTTAGTTCTTTTTCTGGAGTTTTGACCTATTCTTTCATTTGGGCCCTATTTCTTTGTCTCCTCAATATGGCAGCTTCCCTGTGTTTGTTTCTATGTATTAGGTAGAGCTTATTTGACTCCTTGTATTGGTGCATGAATATTTCTTCTTTAAATCACTGGCTGTAGGACTTGCATACAGTTCAATTTTCCTGCCAGTTCTGGTTATTTTTTGTATTAAGGGTTGTTGTGATCCTTCTTATAGTTATGCAAGGAGGTGAAGCTTGTCACCTATACCTCCATCTTGGCCAGACTGAAAATACCATAATTTATTAATCTATTTTACTGCTGATGGGCATTTGAATTATTGGTAGTTTGAGCCATTGCAAATAATACT
The DNA here is from genome assembly GCA_004026585.1 of Noctilio leporinus. Taxonomy (NCBI): domain Eukaryota; kingdom Metazoa; phylum Chordata; class Mammalia; order Chiroptera; family Noctilionidae; genus Noctilio; species Noctilio leporinus. Next base: position 12,298 of record PVIW01010271.1, read on the forward strand.
AATGCAAACATTCTTTTACATGACTCTTGGTGCACATGTGCACATATTTCTCTTGGGTATAAACCTAGGAATGGAATTGCTTGATCAAAGGGAGGTGTTGGTTCAACTTCAATAGATGCTGCCAAACTCCTTCCAAAGTGGTTGCACCATTAGAGATGTTTGTGAATTTTAGTTGTTTGACATCCTAGCAGGAAAAAAGTATTTGAAAGGCTCGCTGCAGGGTGGGAACTCTGCTGAGCATATGGTTGAGAACCACTGGTGCCATCCTATGTGATACACTTTGGAAATGGCATATGGTGTCACATATGCTTTGAGTATTTGGGGTCTGGGGGATATAGTGTTTGTTTTCACAACCACTGAAGAGGCAGACGGGAGAGATATTTTTATTCCCATTTTGCTAATAAGGACACTAAGACTAAAAGTACATTGATTTGCCAGACGTAACAGAGCCATATAGAAACTAAAAGCCATATCAGGAATAAAGGCCAGGACTAAAATCTACCCTTTTGTATGTCCCAATATACAACACAACATTATTCATTAGATGTCCAATGTATAGAGGTTTAGGACAAACCAGATACCAAGGCCTCTTCTCTATTGCTCCTATCCCAGAGTTTAAGAAAGAAAGGACAGCAGAATGACTCAGACTTTGCTCACAGTTGAAGTCTCTGGTCATGGTTGTGAAAAGCGCACACAGTCTTCCCACAGGCAGAGATGGATGGAAAATAGCAAGTGTGCCCCTTCAGGAAGCTCCACAACTAGAAGGGTGGTTGGTAGCCCCTGAAACTGTGTAGCCTGAGTGTCCTTTAAACAGACTGGGCTCTGACTCTCAACTCTTCCTGACCCTCACTGGATGACCTTGAATTGAATTCAAACTTTTGGAGTCTCAAATTCCTCAGGGTACAATGGGAACAATACAGGTTTCCTTTGCACTTCTAAAATCCAACATTTCTGTGAAACCTTTCATAAACCAAAATGGTATAAAGTAAAGAAGCAATTACCATTAACTTATACAGAAACATTTTTTAGCATTCCCAGACCCAAAACTCTATGCACACCCAATGTCTTTACTTCCTTCACCATGATCAAAACAATTATGTCCAGTTTTACATTGAGCATAATAACACCCATACAAGCCCTGTTAGGCTTTTCCAATACCTTAGGATACATCTTGGTAACAGATGCATAAAATAAATCAAGATAAAGCTCAGACACTCACAGACACAGGTCAAAGCTATGGCGGCTGGCGGCTGGATACTGAGATGTGGAGTGTAGTTTCTGACGAAGAAGGTTGGTGGTGCCACTCTCCCTGCTTGGGATGCACTTTTTTTGTTTGTTTTGCTTTGTTTTAAAGCAAAAATTCTCTTCAAATTTTTTTTTCAATTTCTGGTTAGCAAAAACTGGCACAGCACTGATGTAGGTCTTTTCTAAAAGTGAAATAACAGAATGCAAACTTTACAAAAGCAAGGGATGCCTATAATATACACTCATGTTATAAGAATGAATAACATATATAAAAACCTAATACATATAAGCATTCAATCTTATGTAGGTACCAAATGAGCACATTAGCCCTGAAGCTTCAACTTTTCCCTTTCTACTGGATCTTTTACTCCAATGTACAAATGTGGTTATTTCTCCTCTCTTTATAAAGGTCTCTCAACTCTCCTTCCTCCTCTTGCTTGAGCCCCATTTCTTTCTTCCATTTAAAACTTACAGCCTTCACAACCCAAGTGCTCATCAATAAATGAGTGAATAAAAAAGCTGTGGTACATATACACAATGGAATATTACTTAGCCACAAAAAAAAGATTCCATAAGAATGAAATTTGACCATTTGTGACAACATAGATGGACCTAGAGGGTACTGTGCTCAGTGAAATAAGTTAGAGAAGAACAAATACCATATGATTTCACTTCCATGTACCATATAAAGAACAAGATTAATAAACAAATACAATTGAAGCAGACTCATAGATACAGATAACAGACTGATGATTGCCAGAGGGGAGGTGCCCTGAGGGAGCTGGGTGAAAAAGATAAAAGGATTAAGAAGTACAAAATGGTAGTTGCAAAACAGCCATGTGGATATGAAGTACAGCATAGGAAATATAGTCAGTAATATTGTAAGAACTATGTATGGTGCCAGGTAGGTAATGAAAATATTAAGGGGGACACTTTGTAAAGTATTTGATAGCAACCGCTTTGCTATACACCTGAAATTAACAATACTACTGATAAAATTATGGTAATTAACAAACTAATTCTATCATTATTTTTAATGTAAACTATGATTCAAAAAACTTAATAATAAAATAAGATTGCCCAAAAATAAAATAATGAATGGCCTTCAAAGCATTGTTTGTACTCACTGACTGCAATTCTTTCTCTTCATTTATTCTTGAAACTTTCCAACAAGACTTTCACCCTCACCACTCCACTGACACAACTCTTCAAGGTTACAGATGACTTTAATTTTGGAAGATTTTCAGTCTCACTTTACTTGATCTATCAGCAACTCTGGGCACAGTCCATTTCTCCCACCGCCTTGACATATCTTCTTGTCTTCTACGCCAGGCACCACACTCCTCTAATCTCCTTTTATCTCATTGGTTGGCCCTTTTGACTTTTTTGCTGTTTTCCTATTTCCCCACATCATAAACCCTAGACTGTTCCAGGACTCATGTGTTGGACTTCTCTTTTCCATCTATTGTCAGTTCCTCAAAAGTCTCCTCATCTCTTGGTTTTAAATGCCACCTATTCATTGATGACTCCCAAAAGTTTATCTTCAGCCCTGACCCTTGCCCTGAATTCCAAACTCATAATCTGACTGCCTACCTGGTCTCTTCACTTAGACATCTAATAGGAACCTGGAATGTGAACTGAACTCCTAATTTTTTCCCTAACTTTCACCCCTGATGGCTTCCTTCTCAGTTCATAAAAACTACTTCTTTCAGTTGCTAAAGTAAAACACCTTGATGTGAGGGAGGGGGCACTAGAAGAAAGAAGGTGAAGCAATTAGCCAAAGAACACATATCTATATAATACATAGGCACAGGTAACAGTATGGTGCTGGCCAGAGGGAAGGAGCGGAGAGGGCTGGGTGTAGGTGGACAAATAGGGGGGGAAATAGGGACATTAGTAATAGTGTCAATAAAAATTAAACAAAACGAAACTCCTTTTTTTTTTTTTTTAATTTTCTCTCAAGGATTTATTTTCCATTTACTAATTACAATTTTTTTTTAACTTTATTGTTGTTGTATTAAAACAAAACTCTTGATGTCTTATTTGACTGCTTTCTTTCTCACACTCCACAACCAAACCATTAGCAAATATTTGAGACTGTTTTTAAAATATATCCAGAATCTCACCACTCCTCACCATCTCTATTATCATTACCCTGGTCTATGATACTTTTTTCTTTTCCTTGCATTATTTCAGTAGCCTCCTCACTGGTTTCACCCTTGTCCTTCACAACCTGTTCTCAACACAGAAAATCAGGTCATGTCACCCCTTGGCTTAAACCATAGAGTGGTTTCCTATCTTGTTGAGATCCAAGGTGCTTATAAAGGCCCTCCCCCTCTGTGATGTCCCCTCCCACACACCCACACCTCTGACCTCATCTCTTCTACTCTTGAGTGCTAATTGATTCAGTCACAATGGCCTGCTTGTTGATCCCTTAACTTGCCAGGAATGCTCCTGCCTTTGCATTTGCTCTTTTTGGGGCCAAGAATAGCTTTTGCCTCTTCCCCACCTCCTACAAGTCTTTATTTAAATGTGACCTACTAAGTGAGTACTTCCCTGACCACCCTACTTTATACTGTGCCCTTCTTAGTTTTGTCCCTTGTACTTCTCACCACCAAACACAACACACATACACACACACACACACACACACACACACACACACACACACTACTGTCTTTGTTTATCTTGTTTAATGCTTGGTTTCCCAGGTGGAATGTTGAGGGTATGAGGGCAGGGTTTTTATCATTTCACTTCATTTCAGTTTCTCCAGCACCTGGATTGGTGCTTGCTTATAAGCTCAGTAAATATTGGTTTAATGAATGAATTAGTCCTTACTCACAAATGAAAAACAAAACAAACCACCTTGGCAAAAAGAGATCCTATCGGAAATCCCCACGATTTGGTTGGCATGAAAGAAACACAAGTTATTTGAAGGAGAAAATGGTTTTGGATTTCCCTCTTATTTCAAAAGTTCTATTTAACAAAGACTAGCCATCACCTGTCCCTATCTAATCTTTAATACACCTCAATGAAAATCAGAATGCAAAAAAGAATAGAGAATGGGAGCCTGGGGGAGGGGTGAGGAAGGCAGGATGAGAGGAGAGGAAGACAAATGAAGAGGAGAAGGCTCCATGGAATGCATGACCAGCAGGACCAGGACTTGCCCCGGGTCAGTTCTGCTTCCAACAGGCCCTGAGCAGATTCCCTGCCTGTGTTTCTGCTTGCTAGGACCTGCCAGGCTCATCCCTCTTCCCAACCAGAGTCCTTCAGGCCACCTGTATTGCTAATAAAGTTTTTTTAGGTTATATCACAGCCTCCCCATTAAAAAAACTTTATCATACCAAGGAATATCTGAAGAAAGAATACAGAACTATTTATAGCCAGTGGAAATACCATTTCTCTCACTAGCGGTGGGAGAGAGTGGAAGGGCTTCTAACTGGCCCAAAGCCTGATAGGAAAGGGTCAGTTTGCTTTCCTTAATGGCATGCCTCAGTGGTGACAGAATGGCCAATCACAGGAGCAGCTGGCAAAGGCAGATGAGACAGCATTTACCTGGCATGATTTGAGGGACACCAAAGACTTGCACTGCTCAGCCTGCCACAATATTTGCCCTGCTCTGATTAGGGCAGCTCTTCCTCTGGTTAAGGGGTTGTGTCTCTAGGGGCTGCCTATTAAAGCCCCAGATGTCCTGTGGAAGGCAGAGAATCCAACCCAAGACAGTCTCTTATACTTGCCTGGGCAAGAGTACTAAGAGAGGTCTACAAACTACCTGTTTAAATACTTAAAACCAATACTTAAAATCAAGCCAATGAACTGATTTTAGGGCTCCCACCCTAAAAACAACCTGGAAGACTGGATTCAAATTTAAAATCCTCAGGTTCTTTGAGCTTCTCTGCCAGAAGTGGTGGCCCATGGAGGGCCAGTCTGTGGTCCCCAGCCCATGTCCATCCTCCCTTCTCCTCCCACCCTGGCTCCATCCCACACCACAGGGCCTCCTGCACATGCATGTGATTACCCCAGACTGTACCTCCAAGCTCTATTCATGTCTCCTTGGCCCTAAGAAATCACCTTATGAAGAGCAACATGACAGAAGCAGATATCCAAACTGTGGGACTCAGCATGGGGATCCCTTTTGCCTAGGTCTAAGGGAAGTGCAAATTAGACAGACAGGGCCCTGCACCCAATACAGAGGCTTGTTCCCCCACAGTCTCTACAGGTGCATGCAGCCGTCCTTCCCAATCAGTGCTCAAACAAGCTTTGCCGCCCTTAAAAACCCCTCCCCCTGGATGCCCTCCAGTGACTACCCCAAAGCTTGGTTCCCCTTCTCACATTTCAGTAAGGCTGCCAGCAGTTTCCAAGTGCCTAAATCTAAGGAACAGTTTTTGTTCCTTGGTTTATTGTTACTTGGGGAGTTTTGATCTTGCTGATTGATCACTCTTTCCCTGGCCTCTGTGGCTCACAGGCTCTGCTCCTGGTCCCCCTAGTCCTCTCTTTGGCCTCCCCTCTGTGTCTTTCACTGGAGCTTCCTCATTGAAACCACATTTAGTGAGAACCTTCCTTCAGCCTTAGTCCCATCCTTCCTCTCTTCCTATTCTAGCCTCTTTCATTGGTGTTAATGACCTCAAACACTGTCCCCAGAGTCAGGGAAATCCTTATTCCTTCATCTTCACATCCACCCCAGGGAGAAACAGTACTGGAGAACCTTCTCCTGGCCATCCTGCCACAATTTACCACTCTTCTCCAAAAAGCAAATAAATGAGCTGAATAGGAAGGTTGAATAAAGACTGCACTGGCTCTAGTGACAACATGGTGAAATCTGGCAATGTCCCCAGTGTCAGGGCAGACTTGCCTAGAGAAATCATGCCCAGAGATGGCTGTAGAATCAAGCAAAAGGTTTATTGGGCAAAAACAAGAAAATGGGGAGCAGCAAGGGAAGAGGCTTTAGAAAAGTCATCTTCAACCTAACATCACTGGGTAGGTTTTTACTTATTGGCTATGTGCCATTTTACAGATACCTACTTCAAAGGAAAATTAGTTCGTTAACCAAAATCCATTAACCAGGAAGAGCTAAGTGTGTTTACCTGTTGGGCCATCTGCTTTATTATCACTTAACCAGGGACCTCCAGAAAAGCTAACTTCATTAACTCATTCCCAAGAGTTTCCCAGCCCATTCTATTATCACAGTCCAGCCAAGCTAGGCATGTAAACATTGACTGTTATAATTTTAACTAAAGTCCAGGTACAATTAAAGTCCAAAGGTATGTGCCGCCTCCATGTTAGCTGCCCCTGCACCCTGACACCCAGCAGATTAGGAGGCCTAGCAGCTCAGGTGGGGAGGCTCCTTTCAGGGAAAAGATGTGAGGACCCCAATAACTGCAGATTCCCAGCTGCATTTTCCAATTTCACTTTACCAGCAATGAAGCTGGCATCTTGACCCCTAGCAGTGATCTGATCCTACTTCTCAGTGGGTTCTGAATTTGGAAGAGGGGGATTAGTTGGTTTTCTCCCCATCCAAAATTCCATACATGGCCCACAAAACAGGAAAGCTTAAGAAACAAGCACACAAAAATAGAGCTTTGGAGATTTAAGTTCTATTCCAAGAGAAGGAAGTTTCTGGTGTGGCCAGAATAGGAGGTATCAGTACTGTAGGAAACACAGGACTTCTGGGTCTTTAACTGCTCTAAGACACAGCAGTTTAATGAGATGGGTATCACAGGGCCCTGACAAACCCAGGCCTTTGCAACCTCAGTGTACACAGGCTGTGCAGGCTTTTGCAACTTACAGGTCCTAAGCAGGTGTGCCCAACATGGGGATTAGCAGAGTCTTTCCATCACTTAAAACACACCGAGCTTCAGCGAACACATTCTTTCAGCATTAGTGGTTGGGAAAATTTCTTGCCGCTCCTAGGATACTTTTCAGGCAGGAACAACCCGAAGGAAGCTAAGCTTCCTGTAAAGGGAGCTAAGCTCCACCTGCACAAGAGCTGTGGTTCTCAAACTCTAACACTCATAAGAATCACCTAATGAGCTTGTTATGATAGTTTCTTGGGCTCCCACTCCTGGATTCAGTGGGTCTGGGTTAAGGGCTATGAATCTGCATTTATAACCAGTTCCCAGGGGGTGCTGATGCTGTTGGTCTGAGAACCACTTCAGAACCACTGAGTTAGAATATATTGGTTACGCAGTTCTAGCTTTAGGTGCATTCAATCAACGGCCTCAAACTCTCTTCCTCTTACGTTAAGTTGAACTGAATCTAGTTTTAGAGCCAAGGAGTGAACCGAGATGGAATTAACCTCTTGGTTTCTTATGGTTCACCTACAGGCTCCTAGAATCACCCTCAAACCCCACCATGCGGATCAAAGTCCTCTAAATCTGTTACGTAAGCCACCGTGGCTTTGGTCAGAGACTCCTATTTGGAAGTTCAGCCAAACAAGGGGTGGTTTTTCATCAATGAACAAATATGGAAAAAGGGACCCTTACTTTACAGGCGGTGGCCACCTTTTTGGACATTAATGAACATGCGAATAAACCAAAGGTTAGGGAGGAATAGTAAAAGGCCTGTGCCAGGAATGGTGCTCTGAGAACCAAGGAGGAGCTGGAGTGGTTTCCAGTCAGACTCTTCTGAACTCACTTCTCAACTAGGTGTTGACTTCTGGGCTTCCATGTTCACCTCTGTATTTGTTTAGTTTTAGCAAGAATCCTGCTAAGTCATTTTAGCCAGGCTCCCCCACCTTTGATATCCAATCACCTTTGATGTCTGGTCTAGTTCCTCACCACCCCCCATCCCCTGGTGATACCTGCCTTCAGCAAGAGTCCTGTTAGGAAGATTTAGCCAGAACCTCACCCTGACCCCTGAGGTTTCAGTTCTTTTCCACCCACTGACCCTCCCCCAACCCTGCTTTTTGGTTATAAATTCCCACTTTTCCTTATTGTGTTCAGAGTTGGGCCCAATCCCTCCCCTACAGCAACGCCACATTGCAGTGGCCCCTACTCCTATCACGATGGTCCTGAATAGCTTACTGTGTTTTCACAAGAGCCATGAATAATTTTTTCTTTAACATTGATCCTAAAGTCAGACTGAGAGCAGCTGGAGAAAGGAAGGTAAGTGAGGGAGGTGGGCTGGTTTTGGAGGTGAGTGGTCAGCAGGGAAAGCCCAGGGGTCAGCCAGAGACCCCCCTTGGCTGCTTGCAGACAGCGTCCATTCTGGCCGGCCAGCACCAGCCCCACTGCCGCTCAGTGTAGAAAGAAGGAGCTCCTTAAGAGGCACGTTTTGACTGTGGAGCCCAGGGTAGACCAATGTGAAATGTGAAAAAAGATATGATTGGACCTAACCTCTCTCAAGAAGGGTCTTAGAAACCCTTTTTGTTTGTTTGTTTGTTTTTGGTTATTACTAGACCAGAAAGGGTGACTGGAATCCAAAGAACTCAATAAAGAAAGGGAGATGAGATTTCAGAGAACAGGCTGGAATAATCTACATCCCACCACCCCAAACCAGGGAGGGCAGTTCCAGGAAGCTCTTGAGAAGGTCAGAGAAGGGGCCAGCAATAAGTTTCATTGGGGTGTCATGCTTTAAAGACTATGACAGTTACATCAGGCAGTCATGCACCTCTGACCAGATTTGAGAGGGAAAGTCTGGGATGATGAGTATAGAAATGCTTCAAACATTGCCAGTGATTTTCGAGGTGGCTCAATTACTATGAAAGAGAATACAAGCATGGGGTGTGCCCTGAAGGAACATGCCTAGGAAACTTTTGGAGGGGGATTTTCAAGGAAGACACAAGAAGATGAAATAAGCTGCAGGTGAACTAGGCAGTGGCAGACAGAATCCAGGCCTGGGCTAGATATTGGTCCAGGAGGTCAACAGTGTCCATGAAGGATCACCTGCCCAGAAAGATAGATAATATCTGACAGTCTCTGCTGCATTACCACAGCCTTATTACCCAATAGAAAGGCAGTGTTCTGTGGACTAGCACATGGCAAAGATGATTATCCTCACCAGCCCCAGGAAAGGGCCTCGGAACCACCAACCAAGTGTACATGTATTGAGAACCCTCTAGGGGCCAGCTATTGTGCTGGACTACGGGAGTATAGCCAAAACCAAAGACCTCTGCCCTCACGAATGTATACTCATTAGCAGCTTTAGCTGCTAATTCCAGGATGAGTGATTTTTCCAGGGCAAGTAATTGAGAAAACTACTTCTGGGGCAGGTATTACGGGCCTAGAAATTCCAGGCAAGAGGCACTGACTCTTGCTCAGGGAGCAGCGTGTGGTGCTCAGAAAGGGGTTTTCAGCCACAACTTTCGTTGCTTGAAATCCTTTATGGCACGAGTACTAACATCAAGGCAACTGACAATTCTTTAAATCAGGGCTTTTTTTTCCCCCCTCCCAGAAAGACAGCAAACTACTGCAATGACTGTTCACCAGAGGAAATGTGGGTGTATCCTTGGTTTGACAGGGACACAGGGGAAACAGAAATTAAGGGGTTTAAAATGTAAAAACGGGTAAGGAGCCTCCAGTAAACCTCGGAGAACCATTAAAATTTTCTAAATTTTGCAAGAGGCTGGGAAGGTTTCAAATACCAGATATGTTTTGTAGACTTAAGCCATAATTAACCTCTTGATGATAATCTTTCCCCAATACTGTAAAGTTAACAGGTCAAAAATAATAGGAAACTGTAGCTTAGTTGGTTAGAGCATCTTCCTGATACAACACCAAGGCTGTGGGTTTGATCCCCAGTCAGGTCACATGCAAGCATCAACAAATGAATGCATAAATAAGTGGAGCAACAAATTGATTCTCTCTCTTTCTATCATCAATACATTAAAAAAAATTTTTTTTTAAGTTTAAAAAAACTATAGAGCCCTGGTTGGTGTGGCTCAGTGGATTGATTGAGCACCAGCCTGAGAACCAAAGGGCTGCTGGTTCAATTCCCGGTCAGAGCATATGCCTGGGTTGTGGGCCACGTCCCCAGTTGGGGGCACTCGAGAGGTAACCGATTGATGTAGCTCACACATAGATGTTCCTCTCCTCTCTTTCTCTCTCCCTTCCTTTTTCACTAAAAATAAATAAAATCTTAAAACACACACACACACACACACACACACACACACACACTCAAACCAGAGGTCCCAGCTTTTGCTCTCCCAGTCCCTTAAAAAATAAAAAATAAAAAAAACTATAGAAAACTGACACATAGATTGAGAAGCATTTAGACAAGGCTGATATCAACAAGCTCTTCTCGTCCATGTTTTCTTAGTCTTCCCTTCTTCCCCCAGATACTACAAGGACTCTGCCAGGGTCTTCAGCGGGTGCCAAAACTGTGGGTGTGCTCTGGGATTCTGAGAATTTTAATTTGATTGAAGTAGGCATTTGTCATGATTTTTGGCTGCCCATCATCTGAGCCTCTTCCCCCTCCATCTATAGAAGCAGAAAATGTCACTTACTTCCCCAGTTTCCCTTGAAGTCTACGACAAGGGTCCAGCCACATGACCAAGGCCCAGTCAGTGAGACATACCCACCCTGGACCTTGAATGAGGAGTCAGACAGGCACAGACACAGGCTCAGCAGAAAATTCCCCAAAACAATGGGTCCACAGCTCAGCTGCTGATGACAGTGACAACAGTGCCTTCAAAGGGCCACTTTCTAGGTCACACAGTATACTCAAAGTCAGGTTTTCCAAACTTCTCTATAATTCCCCAACTGCCAAAAAACTATCAATAAATTCCTTCTCTGCTTAAATCAGAATGAGCTGGTTCTATAGCTCACAACCTACAATCAGGCCTGATACAACAAGTCCAAGTGCCCTAGGGGCCAGTAGATTTGCTCTAGTTTTCTAAGGTACTGGGTAATCTTCAATGTCCTGTTAACTCTTGAGACTCTTCTTTTTTCCTGTGGCTGGTGATGGACGCCATGGAAAAGTGAAGAGGTGGAAGGAAACTGAGGGCTCTTACCAAGAAAATTAATAGTTTTTGAAATGGCTTTATTCTTGCTAAGGGTTTTTCAATTTTTAAATTGAATTTATTTGGGTGACATTAGTTAATAAAATTATATAGGCTTCAGGTGTACAATTCTATATACATCATCTGTACACAGTATTGTGTGTTCACCACCCCAAGTCAAGTCTCCTTCCACCACTATTTATTCCCCCTTTACTCTAATTTACCTCCTTCCAACCCCTTTACTGCCTGGTAATCACCATACTGTTTCTGTGTCTATGAGGGTTTTTTGTTTTTGTTTTTTCTTTTTTGTTGTTGTTGTTTTTCTTTCTTTTGCTTAATCCCTTCACCTTTTTCACCCAGTCCCCCAACTCCCATCCCCTCTGACAGCTGTCAGTCTGTTCTCTGTACCTATGAGTCTCTTTCTATTTTGTTAGCTTAGTTTGTTCATTAAATTCACATATAAGTGAAATCATATGGTACTTGTCTTTCTCTGACTTATTTCACTTGGCATAATAATCTCCAAATCCAACCACACTATCACAAAAGGTAAGATTTCCTTTTTTATAGCTGACTAGTATTGCATTGTGTCAATTTACCACAGCTTTTTTATCCATTCATCTACTGATGGGCATGTGGGCTGCTTCTAAATTGTGACTACTGTAAATAATGCTGCAATGAACATAGGAGTACATATATTCTTTCAAATTAGTGTTTCAGTTTTCTTTGGATATATTCCCAGAAGTGAAATTGATGGCTCATAAGGCAGTTCCATTTTAAATTTTTTGAGGAAACTCTATACTGTCTTTCCAGTGGCTGCACCAGTCCACATTCCCACCAACAGTGCATGATGGTTCCCTTTTATCCACATCCTCATCACACTTGTTGTTGACTTATTGATAATAGCTTCTCTGGAAGGTGTAAGCTGGTATCTCATTGTAGTTTTAATTTACATCTCTCTGATAATTAGTGATATCTAGCATCTTTTTATATTTCTATTGGCCATCTGTATGTCCTCTTCAGAGAAGTGTTTATCCAGGTTCATTGTCCATTTTTTAATTGGATTTTTTTGTATTGGGTTTTAGAAGTTCTTTATAAATTTTAGATATTAACCCCTTTAGGATGTGTCATTGGCCAATATGTTCCCCCATTCAGTGGCTTGTCTTTAATTTTCTTGATGGTTTCCTTTGCTGTGCAAAATCTTTTTAGTTTGATATAGTTTGATTTGTTTATATTTCTCCTTTGTTTCCCTTGCCTGAGGAGACATATCAGAGAAAATATTGCTACAAGAAATGTCCAAGATTTTATTGTTTACATTTCCTTCCAGAATTTTTATGGTTTTGAGTCTAACATTTAAGTCTTTAATCCATTCTTTTATTCTTTTTTAAAATTTATTTATTACTGTTGTATTACAATTGTTTCATTTTTCCCCCATTGCTCTCCCCTGCCCCACCCTCCCCATCCCCTCTCCTGCAGTCAGTCCCCACCTCATTGTCCATGTCTATGGGTCCTTCACACTAGCTCTTTGACTAAACCCTTCCAATCTTTTCTCCTTCTCTCCCTTCCCCCTAGTCACTATCATTCTGCTTTTTCTTTTTTTTTTTCCCTCATGTTTCTGGTTCCATTCTGCTCATCTGTTTGTTTTGTTCATTAGTCTCCTGTATTGAGATCATATTTATCTTTTGCTGCCTGACTTATTTCACTAAGCATTATACTCTTCAGTTCCTTCCATGCTATCACAAATAGTAGAAGTTCCTTCTTTCTTTCTGCTACACAGAACTCCATTGTGTAAATGTACCACAGTTTTTGGATCCATTCATCCACTGAAAGGCACTTAGGCTGTTTCCAGCACTTGGCTATTGTAACTAGTGCTGCTATGAATATAGGGATGCATAGGTTCTCCTGAATTGGTATTTCAGAACTCTTTGGGTATAATCCTAGCAGCAGAATAACTGAGTCATAATGCAGTTCTATTTTTAGTTTTTTGAGGAAATTCCATACTGTCTTCTATCATGGCTGCACCAGTCTGCATTTCCACCAGCAATGCACCAGGGTTCCCTTTTCTCCACATCCTTGCCAGCACTTCTTGTTTGTTGATTTGTTAATGATGGCCATTCTCATAGGTGTGAGGTGGTATCTCATTGTGGTTTTAATTTGCATCTCTCTGGTGTCTAGTGACATTGCGCATTCTTTCATATGCCTAAGGGCCCTTTGTATGTCCTCCTTGGGGAAGTGTCTGTTCAGGTCCTTTGCCCATTTTTTAATTGGGTTGTCTGTCTCCCTGGTATTGAGTCTTATTAGTTTTTTATATATATTTGGAGATCAAAGGTACTGAGTTTATGCTTGTGTATGATGTAAGAAGGTGGTCTAATTTCATTTTTTGTACACACATCTGTCCAATTTTCCCACCACCATTTACTGAAGAAACTATGTTTACTCCATTGTATGTTCTTGTCTTTGTCAAATATTAATTGACCATAAAGGCATAGATTTATTTCTGGGCTGTCTGTTCTCTTCCATTACTCTATATGTCTGCTTTTATACCAGTACCATGATGTTTTGATTACTATGGCCTTGTAGTATAGTTTGATATCAGGTAGCATGATTCCTCTGACTTTGTTCCTCTTTCTTAAAATTTCTGTGGCTATTTGGGTTTTTTTGTGGTTCCATATTAATTTTTGGAATATTTGTTCTAGTTCCGTGAAATATGCAAATGGTATTCAAAGCAATTAGGAATTGTGTTGAATCTATAGATTGCTTTGGATAGTATGGACATTTTAACCCTTTGGACTCAATAAATTTGTTTGTTTGTTTATAGAGGGGGAAGGGAGGAAGACAGAAGGTGAGAAATATAAATTGAGAGAGAAATATTGATCAGTTTCCTCCCACATGTGCCCCAACCAGGACTGAATCTGCAACCCAGACATGTGCTGTGACTGGGAATCAAACCTGTGACCTTTCATTTTACAGGCTGATGCTCAACCAGTTGAGCTCCACCAGCCTGGGCATTCTTCAGACTCTTAAAAGTAGAATATACAAGGGATCATCACTGTACCTACTAAGGTCCCCAATCTTCCCCGGCACTGAGTGAGGGTCCTGGGCTGAGGCTGAAAGGATGAGAGTTTACATAGGAGAGTTTTGTAGGATAAGAGTTTATATGGACTTTAATGTCATAGTTTTCACCATTGAGTACAAGGAGATTTGGTTTGGGAGCTTCTACTTCTCTGCAGTGTAATACTATATTTTGTAACATTTAACATATACCAGGAAAGGAGAAGAAATTGCCAACTAAATTTTGATATAATGCTTATCACCTCAAGTGTTTAGCTTATACTTAACAAGTACTTTTACATTTAGACATAAATTTTTATCATATGTTGTTCCTGTGCATACATAAAAAGAAAACAGGAGCAAAATAAAGAAGTATTCTTAGAAGCCCTTCATATTCAGAATCTAAATATTCTCAATTATTTCTTTTCAAAGTTGAGAAAGAACTTATATTAAATATCATTTTGTTGCCCCTGCCCCTGAGATGGTTTACATGAACCTATAATATACTCTGAATACAGATTTTTAAATATAAGCTCCATTTTGAATGGTATTCCAAAAGGTGTTTTTTTAAGCTTTTTATTTTGAAATAATTTTGGACTCATGGTAACTTGTAAAAATAGTACAAAAAGTTCCCATATATCCGTTATCCAACTTCCCTCAATGTTCTGAATCACTTTTTAAAAATTGAGATAGCATTCACATACCACAAAACTCACCCTTTTAGAATATACAATTCAATGGTTTTTAATGTGTTCACAAAATTGTGCACCAATCACTACTACCTATCCCAGAACACTTTCATCACCTTCCCCCTCAGCCCTCACCCCCACCACCCACAAAAAGCCCTGTATCCATTAGCAGTCTTTCTCCATGATATGCTTCTTCCACTCTTCCAGCCCTTGCAATCAGGAATCTACCTTCTGTCCCTATGGCCAAACCACCTCTAAATTTAGAGTGGCCTGTGCAATACCAGATGGCATTACTCTCTGCATCACTAAGAACACCAGAGATAGAGCTTTTATCACAACACTCTGCTATGCCTGCTGGTTTTCTTCCAGGCTGCTGACACCCATTCTGCCAGTTTTTATGCACGTGGTAAACAATGACACCTCTATCCTAACAACTGCCTAGCTAATGAGATTATAATATTACTCCTAATTCTGGAAAGGTTAACACATGAAAATAATAATCTTAAAAGCAGTGAAATACTATAATAAAAGAATGTTATTTGGGATGCTTCAACTTTATTAGCATTGCATTATTGTCAAATATCATACTGTCATCTATTTATATTGTCATTTAATCCCTTGCCTATCTTCTGATTAGACAATACAGCTGAGCAAATAGGAGATAGGAAAGAGGACAGCGATGAGTTTCCCTGTAAGGTACAATGGGCATTAATAATTTAATGAACTATTCTACTTCCATTTCAGAGGCTTCTTGGAGCAAAGGGATTCAAAGGAACAGTGGATGGTAGGGCCTGGGGTGTGGAGGTTAGCTTCAAAAAGGTGGGAGGGAGTGGCAGGCTTCTATCCTCACCTCAGGAAAGTCCACTGCCAGGAAGGAGGGTGACCTCTTTCCCTCTCACCAGTCCCTATTAACCATGTGCTGGTCATTTTCTACTTACCCATTCTCCACCCTTTTCTGCCCTGCTCTGTGCCTGGGGAGGCTGACTGCTACAGACTGCATTCTTGGGTCATTATAGTCCTCTGGTTTCCTGTGGGTTTGGTCCATGAGAGGGAGTTCACAAAGTGGGAAGAGCAAGAAGGCAGGATATTTATCTTCCCCACCCGCACAGACTCCCCCCACCTCTGGGGTGGGGTGGGGTGGGGGAGTGAGGGCCACAGTTTTGTCACTGGCTGCTTCCCTCAGCCACATTCCTATTGGGCAGAGCTCTGCCTGGGCAGCAGGGCCTCTGTCTGGGCTGCAGCTCCTACTGAGTTCTGGTAAGAGCTTAAGAGCTCCCTACCCTTATCCCTGTTAGATCTTCCCAGTACATAGTTCCTGGATCCTTGTACATCCTTGTTGGTATGCTTAACCTTGCCCACACCTCTGCAAATATTCCCTTTGCCGTATTCCCTTCAATTATCTCTTTGAGTATACCATTTGTTTCCTGCTGAAATACTCAATCCTTCTCCCAAGGCCAGTGAACTAAGGACAGCCTGGGTGCCTCTCCCTCATCTCTTCCTTGCTGGGTTCATGTCTCCTTGTAGCAAGCTCACAATCCTCTCTCCTACATGACCCAATCTTACTAGGGCAGGTTTAGTTTCTGCAATTAGGGGGTCTGTAGCTGGGGGCCCAAAAGATCAGAGGGAAGATATTAAAAGGTCCAATTTTGCCTAAAGATTAAAACTGTCTTCTACAATCAAGTAACCAATAAAAAGTTGATATTTTGAGCCCTCGGGTCTATTTCTCAGTTGGTTCTGAACTCAGAAGGTAGGGGGCATTATTTATTATTTATTGGTCCCCTTAAATCCCAACAACCACTCTCAGATTTATATCTTCAGCTTCAGACCCATATAGAATGCTGTCTTACTGTTTGCCAGGCTGCTCAGAGAGAACATTATCCACCCTTAACCTCTTCCAATGTGCCCTATTTCATTCTAGCATACCACTCTCCATCCAATTGCTCATGTCAGAAACCTGAAAGTCATTCCTGATAGTTATTTCTTTATCCTTATATTCATATATGAATTTTCAAATATTATAGAGCCTGCCTAGGAACAAACCATTAATCCATTCACCAGTCTCCACCATTACAACCTTGGTACAAGCCACCATTAACTCCGGCCTGCACTGCAGTAACAGCTTTCTTAAAAGTTTTAAGGTGAAGACAAAGTAAAGAGACAAAAATTAGCCTTTTTTTCCCTACAGTCTCAGATGTATCATGAAGTTTCCAGTAAGTCCAAAATAGCTAAGAAACACTGATTCTAGTTTAGAAGGGCTAGAATCTAGCCCTTTTTCTAAGACTAAGTAACATTTTTAAATGAAAGCACTATTTCCTATGGGTCTTAAAACCACAGAAGTGCCCAAGAGTTTGGAACCCTGGGAACCATAAGAGTGATGCTGTCTATTTACTCCTGGTTTGCAAGCACTCCCTAGGATGAAGCCTGAGCTAAACCTGGTGGCCAGCAACAGCATCACCTTCCCAAGATTAATAACGAGGAGGATACCTTTGGCACAAGGGCAGAGTTCTCTGCCCATCTATTGCTGTTGTGGTTGGACTTGTGTATCCCAGAAAGATATGTTGAAGACTTAACTCCTCAGTACCAATGAATGTGATCTTACTTGGAAATAGGCTTATGGCAAATGTATTTAATGAAGACAAGGTCATATTGAATTAGGGGATGACTGGTGTCCTTAAGACGAGAAGAAGAAACAGGAATGCATACAGAGGGAAGACAGCCATATGAAGACAGAGGCAGAAATTAGAGTTATGTTGCCACAAGCCAAGGAACACCTAGGGCTACCAAAGCTAGAAGAGGCAAAGGGATCCTCCCCCAGAACCTTTAGAAGGAGCATGGCCCTGCAGAATCTTGACTTCAGATTTCTGGCCTCTAGAACTGTGAGATAACAAATTTCTGTGGTTTTAAGCCACTCAGTTTGTGGTACTTGGTTACGGAAGCCCTAGGAAACTAATAAACTAGCCTATAGGAATTTAGTCCTCTGCAGTGGGGGTGGGAAAACTATGGTCTATAGCCCACATCCAGCTCCTGCCTGTCGTTATATGACCCACGAACAAAGTTGTTGTTTTTTTAAGAACTTTGAAATCCATTTGAGAATACAGAACATTAACTTTGCAACTCAATTAAGTAAAATGTCAGCTCCCAAGAAAGAATTGCATCTTCTCAACAGTTTAGTAGACCTGTATGACAAAGAAATTATACTAAATTATTATTATATTGTGTTTTGTTTCATCATTTAAAAATGTGCAATAATTTGTTCTTTCTTGTTATATGAGTACCTACATAATACCCATAATTTTGCTACTAGGCCTGCATTGCCTAAAATATTTTCTATCTTGCATTTTACAAAAAAGGTTGCTTAAACTCTGCCCTAGAGGAATCACAGTGTCCTTTTCTCATTTAGCTATGGGACTTTCTAAGCATCAGTGAAAACATTTTAATTATGATAAATAGGCTTGATTTTTTTTTAAAGATTTTTATTCATTTTTTTCAGAGAGAAGGGCAGGGAGGGAGAAAGAAAGGGCAAGGAGCTTCAATGTATGGTTGCCTTTCACCTGCCTCCAGCTATGGACCTGGCTGGAGACCTGGCTTGCAACCTGGTTATGTGCCCTGGCTGGGAATTGAATTAGCAACCTTTGGGTTCACAGGTCAGCACCTTTTCACTGAGCCACCAGCTAGGGTAAATAGGCTTGATTTTTATCTGTTTTCATTGTACATAAAATTGTTCTGATGTTACTTTTTTTAAATAATAGCTTTATCAAGATATAATTCACATACCATACAGCTTATTCATTTTAAGTGTATAATTCAATGGTTTTTTAGTATATTAAGAATTTTGCATTCATCATCAATTTGAGGTCATTTTCAGCATACCATAAAGAAATGTCATACTCATTTTACTCACTAGCAATCAGTGTCTATGTCCCTCCAGAGCCACACCTTCTAGACCTAGGCAAGCATTAAACTACTTTCTATGAAATTGCCTATTCTGGATTTTTCACATACAGTTGATCCTTAAACAACACAGGTTTCAGGGATGTAGTCAAAAATCCATGTATAAAGCTGCTGGCTTGTGAACCCAAAGGTTGCTGGTTTGATTCCCTGCCAGGGCACACAACTAGGTTGCAAGCCAGGTCTCCAACCATGTCCGTAGCTAGAGGCAAGTGAAAGGCAACCATACATTGATGTCTCTTTCTCTCTCCACCTCTCTCCCTTCCCTCTCTCTAAAAATAATAAATAAAATATATTTTTTTAAATCCATGTATAACTTTTGACTCCCCCAAAACTACTAGTATCTTACTGTTGACTAGAAGTCTTACTGATAAATAACATAGTCAATTGACATGTATTTTGTATGTTGTATGTGTTATATACTGTGTTCTTATACTAAAATAAGCTAGAGAAGAGAAAACATTAAGAAAACCATAAGAGAAATATGGGTACAGTTTTTATATTTAAAAATCTATGTATAAGTGGACCTGTGCAGTTCAAACCTGTGTTGTTCAAGGTCAACTGTACACATTTTCCATATTACTTTTCTACATTTGGTTTCCATGATCTTAATTTTTGTTCATTTTCTTTCAGTATTTTACAACAAGAACAAATGCGTGAGCTATAGAAGGCTTAGATTTCTCTGACATCTCTTTCCCATCATGAAGTTTAGGCCACAGCTGTGGCCCCTCTAGCTACAGGTCCCACATCTACTAAAAATGTCCTGGACTTTCCCTTACAGAAATGTTACATGACAGAAGGTTCAGGAAATAGTCACACAGCGTGTAAGGATCCTAAACCTCCCAGCCTGTAGCTCTTTGCTTTGTGACATGCAAGGAATCAACCCAAGTTTGCTGGTAATATGAATCTCTAAAATAGGAAAATAAAAGTGGTAAAAGAAAATTACTTCTACAAATTGCCCTTGAGAAACATAATAGTTAAGTATTTCATATTAACTAAAGTTTTTTCAGAATCAAGACTTTTTAAAAAATCTTATTTGGCCTCACTTATTATTTGTCTTAATTATTGGTAATAGGAGCTCTGACTGGAAACTACCACTTCACCTTGCTTGTCATAGTAATTAGCTATAATGACTTCTAATGGGCCTTAGGGCTTTTTCCTTACTCATTAGAGAACCAGACAGAGCATTTAAATCACCTCATCTATTTTCTGGTTATCTATTGCTGCAAAACAAATCGCTCCCAAGCTCACTGGCTTAGAACAACAACAATCAATTTATTATCTCATGTGATTTCAGTGGGTCAGGAATTCAGGAAGAGCTCCACTGGGTGGGTCTACCTTTGGATTCCTCAGGCAGTTGCAGTCAGTGACAGGAGCTGGAAGAAAGGGCATTGGGAGAGCTTGGGGTGGCTGGACATCTCTCGTCCTCCATGTCAGGGGGCTTCTCCAGGTGGGCTGTCTACATGGATTGGCTTGTGATCTTAGGGTGGTAATGCTTCTTACACAGTGACCCATAGTGCTAATGCAGGATCCAGCAAACCAAGTAGAATCTGCACCACCTTTTATGACCTAGCCTGGAAAGTCAAATAATGTCCCTCCCCCATACTTGACTGGTCAACCAGTCACTAAGGTTTGACTCTCTCCAAGAGAGAGGCCACAGAATTCACCTCTTTATGGGAAGAGGATCAAGGAATTTGCAGAAAGATTTTTAAACTGCCATTATCTATGCAGAAGACATTCTTTGGTTTTTGCAATAACCTCTTCTTTGAGAGACATTATTTCTCTCTTCCTTTTACTTCCTCCCCCACCCCCTTTTCTGATCACCTTCAAATGTTTACAAATTAAAGATTTTAGCTCACTCTAAATATTTTGTGTGGTACTTAGGTGTTCTGTAAATAGATTAATTCTTGCACCAGGCCCAAATATTTCCGGCTGTTCTGTTCTACTCTGCCTACTTCCTGTTTGGTTGACTTTTATTTCCTGTACTCTTGTCAGAGGCTTTGTTAAAGTTGTAAACTTCCATTCCGGCCTAGGCACTGTGTTCTATTTCTAAATCTGCCAATGGTCTTGAGCAACAGTATGCATAGAGTAACTACAATACAGGAAGTGAAAATTGAAATATTAAAATAACTTAAAATTAATAGAACTACATGCCAACTTTAAGGAAAGACATATTTTAGTAGAGACCATTTTCCAGGAGCTCAGATCTCAGAGTCAGTTCACCTCAGTGGTAAAGTGCTTTGGGCCACTGATCGGACCAGCTACAAATTAAGCTTTAGAGATCTTATTTCCACATGATTACAAGCCTAGATAGAATTCTCTCTTTTAGGGACAGTTCTGTATCTCTTAAAATGCTTTGAGCTGCAAATAACAGGAATCTCAACTCAACTGACCTCAACTATAAGAGAACATTTATTATCTCATATAACAAGAAATCTGAGGTGGGATGGTTCCAACACAGCTGCCCACCGTGTCATCAAAAACTCAGTCCTTCGAAATATTTTTTGCACTGATATCTTTAGTATGCTGCTTTATATATATATATATTTTTTTTTTAATTTAATTTTTAAAAAGATTATTTCTTTTTAGAGAGAGGGAAAGGGAGGGAGAAAGAGAGAGTGAAACATTAATGTGTGGTTGCCTCTTGCCCACCCCCAACTGGGGACCTGTCCTGCAACCCAGCCATTTGCCCTGACTGGGAGTCGAACCATCAACCCTTTGGTTTTCAGGCCAGTGCTCAATCCCCTGAACCACACCAGCCAGGGCTGGCTTTATTTTTAATTCATGGTCTTAAAATGGCTTCTATAGCTCTTGTCACATGCAGACACAACAAAGTCCAGTGAATTCTTGGGCGTCTCTTTTTTTGAATGAATAAACATTTATTTCAGAATCTCCCCAGCAAATAACCCCTCCTGTTACATTGGTCAGAAGTATATCATTCGCCCATTCCTAAACCACCCTCTGGCTCAAGAATGGTATTACCATGATTGACTTAAAGATACACTTGGCATTTATATCAGGGTAGACTAGCCAAACAAAATGAACATTCTATAGAAGGGAGTGTGAAGAAAGCATGATAGACAGAGGTTCTTTAATATTTGGATTTACTACAAAGGGATAGCTTTCCCTCTCTTGGATTTTCTGGATCATTGAATGATACCCCCAATTAAAATAGTAGCTCAAAGAAGAAACCTGGCAGTTCTCTTTACCTGTGTCTACCAAATATCAATTCCCCAAAGGCACTGGCTTAATTCAAGTACTTACCTTCTCTCCTCTTCATTACCACAATTATTTTCCCTACAAGTCACTTTCCCCAATTCATCTTCAACACTGTTGAATTATATCAGGGTTTTCTCATTGGAGCTCAAATGCTAAAAATGTATAGATGCCACTTTCACTGTCCACTTCCTCCAACATGCAAAATTTGTTTTGTGGCTGCAGAAGTATGAAAGAGTTCAGGTGCAGGGTGGATGCAGGAGACAGATGTGAAAACGACAGTAGAGGACATGGGATGGCTGTCATCAGCCTGATTACAGTAGAAAAAGGGGTTACAGCTAAAAGATAAAGAAACTATTCATGACAGATTCTGGGACAATTTGAGCATAAGCACTCCTTGTTGAAGCCTAGGTGACAAAGTGTGATATATAGCGTTGGACAGAAGGGGAGGCCTTCCAGGCTCAGCAAAGCAAGAGAGAAGATTCCATGATCCATTGCACCCTGTCCTAACTATTTCAGTACTAACTACCTTATATTAGAATGGCAGATTTGTGTTTTCCCCAGCCTGTAAGGTCCTTGAAACTGGGACATAACTTCACCTTTGTATTGCTAGTGCCTAACACAGTGCTTGGCATGGGACAATTTAATATTTCTTAAGTTTAATTTTCATTTATAACCACTTTATAACCACTTAGAGAAGTGATGTCACTAAGATATCAAAAGTCTAAGGCAAAAAAGTATTAAAAATATACCCAGTAATATGAAAGTATAATTTTTTGATTTGTAATATCGATCTATCACTTTTGATAAGCACTAAATAAAAATAAATTGCATATGTTTACTATAAAAATGAAAAAGTTCCATTTGGAATATTTGAAATTAGGTTTACTATAGTTTGAGTTTCATTAGCGTTTTTGAGAGTATGCTGTAAATATTAGCTGAAATATTTAATTAGATTAAAGTTATGCTTGTCCTTAATCTGTTTTTAGACAAATCAAGCTTTTCTTTCTTATACAGTAACTTAGAAAGCACAACCTTCTGCTCATAATTTCCTATTTTTCTAACCTTTCACACCATGGTTATTCACTTCATGAAGTTTTTCATTAAGACCTACAAACCTTGGAACTATTCCCAGTTTCCTAGGACATCCATTATCTAGCCAACTTCCTTCCTTAAAGAGCTTAGTATACAAACAATGTAGCAACACGGGAAAATGTGAAGAGCATAATACCAAGTGAAAAATAAAACCAAGCTACCACATTTTATGTATGTATAGTATTCATGCTTGTAGCTATACAAAATATTTGATTAAAAAAATGATGTATGTACTCCAAACCAATGTTATTGGATATTTTTTACACAGGATTGGGGATGATGTCATTTTAATTGAGTCTCATTTTCTCTGCTTTCATGTTTTTAAAGGTTTTATTTATTTATTCTTAGAGAGGTGAGGGGAAGGAGAATGAGAGGGAGAGAAACACTGATGTAATTGCTTGCCTCTCGAAGGCACCCCAACCAGGGACTGAACCTGCAACCTGAGCAAGTGCCGTGATTGGGAATCCAACTGGTGACCCTTTGCTTTACGGAATGACATCCAACCACCTGAGCCACACCAGTCAGGCTCTACTTTAATTTTTTACCATGATCAAGTAACAGCAGAATAAATAAATCAAACCTACATAGGAAAAAGCTCTGGAAGGGAATACATACACACACGCACATAGGAGACATTTATATCAGTGAGGCAGAATTATAGGTCATTTTCCTCCTTTTTCTCCAATCTTTCTTTATATGTATATTTTTGATGTTGTAATTTTAAAATAAAAAATTTAACAAAAAATTAAAGAGTCTGAATATTATTCAAGATCTTGTTAACTGGTTGGCTCAACTTTCTTTTATACTATTAAATTAATGATTTTAGTATTTGTCTTAATAGTCACACTATAGCTCTCTACAGGCATAGTTACTTACCTCTTTGGACAGGGAGGGAGGTGTTAAATCTTTGGACAGGGAGGGAGGTAAAAAGATTTATTTATTTATTTAGTAGTAGTAGTAGTATCATCTAATGCCCAATGGTCATATATTGTCACTCATATCAACACTAGAGTGATTCAACGCATAACAATTTATATTCCTTTAGATACTTACTAAGCATCTACAGTACTCAGGTCAATATACTAACCATTATAAGGAATAAATGATGAATAAGACACAGTCACTGCCTTTAATAATAATTTTTTTAAAAGTTGAAGAACTGATCTTTACTTTTTCCACAGATATTGAATTGAGGATTTTGTAAAAAAAAAAAAAAAGCTTAAAAGACACAGCCTAAGCACTCCAGATATTAGCATTTTTATTAGTCTGCTTATGGCTGTTAGTTAGCTAACAAATATTTTTATACTGCTTTAGGTCTTAGGTCATGCTCAGAAATGCAATGTGGTACAGGGGAAAAGAGAAGTAAGAGTTTAGAGGTCTAGTTCTAGCTGAGCAACTAATGAGCTGCATGATGTAGCAAAGCACTTAAATTTTTTGTGCCTACATTCTTCATGCGTGAAACTAAGTAGTGAACTAATGACCCAGAGGGTTCCTTCAAACCTTAATACTGGCTATCCTCTGTTGAGGTGTATCAGAAACATCATAAGACTTTAAGGTAATGATGACTATTACCAGTTCTGAAAAATGTAAATTCTAAATCTGTACTAGAATTATTGGATCTCGTGTGTGAAGCGTCCGCTATTACTATTACAGTCACCAAGTTAGTACATTGTGTTATACTTCCAAGCAGGGCTACACACGCAAAACCAGCATACCTAACACTATATGACTGAAGGCAATATAAATT
The DNA here is from genome assembly GCA_004026585.1 of Noctilio leporinus. Taxonomy (NCBI): domain Eukaryota; kingdom Metazoa; phylum Chordata; class Mammalia; order Chiroptera; family Noctilionidae; genus Noctilio; species Noctilio leporinus. The sequence goes on from PVIW01010271.1 coordinate 37,226, forward strand.
AACATAAAGATGAAAAAGAAAGTGGCATTTTTAAAATGAACATTTGATGACTGCTTTTTAGAGTTTTCAGGTACTAAGATTTCATTTCTCTGGGTGTTCACAAACCTAATGTTTCAGTTCCTTAAATGAAAATAGGTGAGTAGGGCAGGTTTCCTCATAGCTCTAGTTCTTATGCTAGGGACTGTCCCTTTCCCCTAATGTGTGCTTTAAATGTAGTAGCACATGGACTGGTGTTGGATAGGAAAGAGAAGAGGCAAAACTGATGATTACAGGATCTGGATGTGCAGTCACACTCCAAACTATTTATGAATTTTTCTAATTAAACATACATTTTCATTTTCGTAACAGCAATTACCGCTGTATCAGCAATTTTCCAGATTGGAAATCTGGGACTTTTCTTTAACTTCTGGTTCTCTTTAATTTTCTGTATTTAGTTGGTCACCAAGGCCTTTGACTTCTCTCTGTATCTTGTTTCCCTTTCTCTTCATTTCCATGTTCAATATCCTGGTCTATTTCAGGCTCACATCTATTTCACTGCGATAATCTCTCAATGGAGGCATTTTATGCTACTAATCTGATTTTTCTGAAGCACTTGCTTCCATCACAGCACTTGCCATTTTTCTCTATTACTTAATGAGATAAAATGAAACCACTCCTCCCAGCATGCTAACCCATCCATTACCAGATTCTAAGTTTATTTCTGTGTCCTAGTACACTGTACACTCATATCAGTTAATACAATGCTATAACAAAGAGACCTAAATGCAGTGTAATTCAGTATCTGAGTTCGAAGCTGTTCCATGCAATCATACAGGTTCCTTCTGTCTTGTTTCTTAATCATAACCTCTAGGACACTGACCTCAAAAATTCAGTGGAATAGGCATCACAGCCCTAGGGTAGGCAAGCAAAGAAGCAGGCTCACCATCTGAAAAGTCTCTGCCTAGGAATGAGTGGCACATATGTCGACTCAAGGGAAGCTGGGAGATATTGTACAGTTGAGCAACTCTTTGTCAAACCACAGTAAATACAGCCACAAAGTCAGCCAGCACTGTCTCCAGCTAACCTGCATCCTCTGCTTCAATTACCCCACTCTTTCCCACACTCAGGTTTTCTTTCTTTCTCTTCACTTACCCAGATGGTACCCACCCTCCTTAAGTATCACTTCCTTCTATGAGTATTGCAGCCATTCGCAAAGAATGCTTCAGTACACTGATGTACTGAGTGGGTACAGAGATCTACTTGATTAGTTGCTTCTTGTTTGCTCCTCAACCAGGGACCTAACCCACAACCTAGGTATGCCCTCACCGGAGACCAAACCCACAATATTTTGGTGCATGGGAAACTCAAGTCAACTGAGACAGCTGGCTAGGGCTCTTCTTAAATATATTTTTTTTAATTGAGTCCTAACATATATAAAGTGCACAAGTCTTTCTTTACACATCAGTACAGCTCAATTTTTAACTATTCAACATACGTATGTAACACACGTCAAAGATAAAGTTTGACTCTAGTTAAAGTAGTAAAGACAGATTCTTCTTAGTAACTACTGAAATAAGAAGGAGGGCACAGTGTGAACTGAACTCAACTTCAATGTGTGCAGGGGTGGCCAGGTGTTTTCAAGACAGGAGGGAACAGGCAATGAGCAGCCAGGTAATCTGAAATGTACAAAAAGTAGAAAGGAGTACTCAATGTAATTAAGCCATCTGCATTTGTTAACTGGCATTTATCAAAGTTAGGCTCCTACCCTCCCACAGAGACTGGGAGACAGGAGTCTTGTCTCTAGGTGTTGGCTAGAACAAAAAATAAATTATTTTGGCAGCCTGGAGCTTTCCCAAGTAACAACCTAAGGGGGCTGAAGTCATCACCTTAGGGATGTGGCCTTCAGCTGTTAGGAAATTTGGCTAGTGTTTGTTCAAGTCTTTTTAGTGTGGGGTGTGGGCAAAATAATACGTGCTGAATCTGCAGTTGTTGTAGGCCAAGGTTGAGGCCTAGTTAAGAATAGGCTCACAGGAGTCTGCCTAAAGCCTGGTTAAGGAGAAAGCTTTTGTCACTTACCCATAACCCAGATCAAGATACAGGATGTTTCTAGCAACTCAGAAGTCTCCCTTGGGCCACTTCTCATCAATATCCATGCCCAAAAGTACCAACTATTCTGAACTCTATTACAATTAGTTTTATCTGTGTTTTGGACTTGATTTAAATGGATCCATGTAGTATGTATTCTTTTATGTATGGCTTTTTCACTTATGCTTATAAAATTTATCCACATTGTTGCGTGGCAATAGTACATTCTTTTCCATAATTGGAGAGAAATCCGTGGTATGAATCTACCACAGTTTATTTACCCATTCTGCTGTTGATGAACATTTGAGCTGTTTTCTTACCATTGAGTAATACAAATAAAGGTGACTTAAACCTTCTTGACTGTTATCTTGGAGGATATAAGAACATATTTCTCTTTGGTATATGAAAGGTCTGTTCCCAAAGTATCAAGCCAATGTCAATATAATTACAACAATATGTGGCTTGATACTTTCAGGACAGACCTCTGTATGCCTGAAAGTAGTACAGGCAGTCCCTGACTTGTGATGACTCAACTTTTGATTTTTCAGCATTACAATGGTTCAAAAGCAATATGAATTTGGTAGAAACTGTTCTTTGAATTTTGACCTTTTCCTGGGCTAGCAATATGCTGGGCAGTGGCAGTGAGATGATTTTGCCCACCTATAGGCTAATGTAAGTGCTCTGACAACATTCAAAGCAAGTCAGACTGTTATGATGTTCAGCAGCTTAGTTCCTTTATATTATATATATATATATATATATATATATATATATATACACACATATATATTATATATATATATATTATTACGTATATATTATATATATATTTTAAAGATTTATATATATATTATTACGTATATATACGTATATACGTATATATACGTATATATTTATATATATATTATTACGTATATTACGTATAATAATATATATATTATTACGTATATATATTATATATATACGTATATATTATATATATATTTTAAAGATTTTATTATTTTCAGAGAGGGCAGGGAGGGAGGAATAAAGGGAAACCTAAAAATACGGTTTAATCTATGGTCTAAAGCACTTGCTAAAAAAAATACATTTTTATGAGATTTGGCCCCATCACTACTTTTTCTTTTTCATGTTTGACAATAAACAGTTTGTGTTTTTCATCAAAAAGATCCACAGACTAATTCAGCATGTAAAAGATAACTTTACAAAAAACCCAAGACAACCCTTCAAATCAACTTTTCAAATTAATTTTCTTTTTCCTCTTCACATGCAGAACTTCTGTACACACCGCTTTTTTTTTTTTTTTTTTTAAGATTTTATTTATTATTTCCAGAGAGAGGGGAAGGGAGAGAGACAGAGAGGGAGAAAGACATCAATGTATGGTTGCCTTTCACCTGCCTCCAGCCACGGACCTGGCTGGAGACCTGGCTTGCAACCTGGTTATGTACCCTGGCTGGGAATCAAACCAGCAACCTTTGGGTTCACAGGCCAGCACCTTATCCACTGTGCCACCAGCCAGGGCTCACACCACAATTTTTGCTGCTGTGAAGTCACTTCATGTTGTTTAGGTATTATTTTGTCCTTAAAACTTATCTGGCACCAAAATGACAGTTAATCAGTATCAAATTGATAAAATATTTACATAGCACAGCCCATTAAGCTTTATAGACACTTGGCAAAATACATAAAAATGGGACAAGACCCCCATGTTCAGAATCAGCTGTTCACAGCTCCCATCTGGAGACTGTAAAATGGTTCCAAAAGGTAGCAGAGGCAACGGGCAGTTATTTCAGAGGACTCTGAACACTATGATCTGGAAACACATTATAATATTACATCAGTGTCATGTATCACCCCACCTTTCTCTCAGGTGGTCTCGTAATTCTAGAATGTCAGCTGCAGCTGATACAAAATAAAGACAGAGAACACAACATTAACTCTGTGGACATATTCTAACTCCTACTATGCGTACATTGTGATTTTGAATGCAACTCATCCTAAAAACATGTCATGATCATCATGGATTTTTCAGGTTGGGTGACCCAACAATCTTGCACTTGACTGTTACTGCTAGCACCAAAGCTGAGTTGGACAACAACTAATGGCTGTAGGTAGTTTTACAGGTGGTTTTTCCCATAATACAGAAAATACTTTAAATCTGTATTTCCCTTGGGAGCATAAGCTGATAGAGTTGCTGTGTTTTCACCCTTAAGGAACACTAGAACATTCTATCCTTGGTTCTCTTTGAGGCTTTATTCCAAGTATACTGTCTATTTTCACAATACAAGGGTGTCCACTGGAGTAGCCAAAGTCAGGATCATCCCCATTGCTGCTTGCTTGAAGTAACCCAACAGAAAACTTAACATGCAACACAAATTGGACCCTTCAGTACTCTGTCAGGACAGACTAGGAGATTCTTCTGTTTTTCTAAAGCACATAGCTTTTGGAGCTCATTAAGGTCTTCAACATACCGTTTATTGGATTCTGGATCAGGTATACTGAATGACTATTTCAACGCCAACACTGATTTTGGAAAAATGGTTAAGTCCTGGTCTAGAAATCTGGTCATGATACTTTGGAACCTCATTTTTCAGAGTCTGAGGCATTGTGAATGTGTAGAGTGCAGTTGGGAACCCATAAAAAAAACAACTAGGTAGAAGAGCAAGATCAAACCCTGCTCAGCTTTTGGGAAATGCACCCCAGAAACTCTTCCATGGTCGGGTTGTACATGAAGAGCCTCCACTTAGCCAGGCTCTAGTTGAAGGACTTCTTGTCTTTCCTTGTTGTGATGTGTGCTCCCATGGCAGCCACGGGGATGGGGTGTGTGGAGGTGCTGAGGTGCACTGAGGGGTACCCTGGCTCCAGCCACACAGGTGGAATGGCTGAGGACACTTCCTTTCACTGCCATGTGGTGTACACTCAAGCTGACTGCAAGGTTAAATGTATGGAATGCATTTTCAACTTATATTTTCAACTTATAATGGGTTTATGGGGACCTAATCCCCACCCCATGGTAAGTAGAAGAGATCTGTACTGTGGATCAAAGGATATTTATATTTTAGGTGTAGTAGATACTACCAGTTTTCCAAGATTGTTGTACCAATTTATATTCCCACAAAACATTTGTTCCACAACCTCACCAATACTTGGTACAGTCCTATAAATTATAGCCATTCTGATAAAGGTGTAGCAGTATTTCATTGTGGTTTTTACACACGCTTCTCCGAGGACCAGTGATGCTTAGCACATGTTGTATGCTTATTAGTCATTTGGCTGTCACCCTTTGTAAGGTGCTTGAGTCTTTTGCACACTTAAACGTTAGGTTATCTATCTTGAATTCCTACTGATTTGTAGAATGACTACGAGTACCAACTGGGTCCTCTGGGAAGCAGATGCCAATAGGCAATGAGCAATGCCAAGAGATCTACTGGGGATAAAGCCTATGAAAAATAAATGGGAGAAAAAGAAGGAACAAGCAGGGAAAGTCTTCAGATGCACATCTGACAGTTGTGAAAAGAAAGGAGGAAAGAAGAAGAATTGAGGAGGAACAGAGTCAAGTTGAGGTGCATCTCTGAGAAAGTCTCAGCCAGTCCAGTCAGGAGCTCTGACATAAACATTGACTGTAGAGAAGTCCTGCACTGGCCAGAGATAGCAAGCCCTATACTACCACTGTGCTCATAACTGGCCAGTGCTCCCAACACAACATGTGGCTATGGCTCAAAAGCTGAGGTAGCCCTGACTGATGTGGTTCAAGTAGTTATGCATTATCCTGAAAAGCACAAGGTTGCTGATTTGATTCACACAGTCAGGGTACATATCTGGGTTGCAGGTTTGATCTCCAGTGGTGGTGCATACAAGAGGCAACTGATCAATGTTTCTCTCTCACGTAGATGTTTCTCTCCTCTTTCTCCCTCTCTTCCCCTCACTCTGAAAACAAATAAATGAAGTCTCTGGCTGATGGTTCAGTGGATAGGTGCTGGCCTGCAAACCCAAGGTTGCTGGTTCGATTCCCCAGCCAGGGCACATAACCAGGTTGCAAACCAGGTCTCCAGTCAAGTCTGTGGCTGGAGGCAGGTGAAATGCAACCATACATTGATGTCTCTCTCCCTCTCTGCCTCTCTCTCTTCCCCTCTCTCTGGAAATAATAAATAAAATCTTTAAATAAATAAATAAAATCTAAAAAAAAGCTGAGGTGGATCCTCTCTAGACCTGAGATCTGAGCAGAATAGCTTCATGGATGCCACTGGCTTCTTTATCAGATATACATGGTTTGCCTTTTCATTTTCCTAGTGGCACTTCTTAGTTAATTTTAATTAAGTCCAATTTATCTGTCTTTTGTTTTTTGCTTTTTACATAATGTTGAAGAAGTCTTTGCCTATTCCAAGTTTATGATGATTATCTCCTACAAGTTTCATTATTTTACTTTTAACATTTATACTTATGATCTATGTAAGTAATATTTTGGGTATAGTGTAAGGTTAAAGTCAAGTTTCATTATTTTCCATATAGATGACAAATTTGTCCCAGTACCAGTTAATGAAAAGAACTTCTTTTCCCCCAGAGAACTGTAGTGGACACTATTATAAACAAGTGACTGAAACAAGGGTCTGTTTCTGGAGTTTCTCATTCAGTCCACTGTTCTATTAATCTAAAATTGTGCCAATATCACACTCTCTTAATTTCTTTACTTTTTAAATAATTTGGATACCTGTTAATGTACATTCTCCAGCTTTATTCTCCAACATTGGCTTGGCTATTGTAGGACCTTGGTGTTTCTATATACATTTAAGAATCACCTTGTTAGTCCAGTAGAAACCTACACTGGAGTTTCAACTGGGATTCATTAAATCTATAGATTAATTTGGGGGAGGATGAATATTTTAGCAATACTGAGTCTTTCTTTTCTTTTCCTTCTTTCTTTTTTTTTTTTTGATGATTTTTTTACTTATGATCTTCGTTGTTCTGAAACATTCTTTTTTTTTTTTAATTTTATTATTGTTGTATTACATCCATCCCCTTTTTGCTCCCCTCTGTCCCCCTCCCCACCCACCCATTCCCCACAAAGTCAATCCCACCTGTTGTCCATGTCCATGGTTCCTTTATACTAGGTTTTTGTCGAAGCTACTCCCCTTCTTTGCCTCTGCCTCCCCCCTCCCCCAACCCTGTTCCCCCTGACCACTGAAGCCCTATTCCTTGTATTCATATACTTGGTTCTGTTTTGCTTGTTGTTAGTTTTGCTCATTATTGTCCCGTAATGGGTGAGATCATATGATATTTGTCCTTCACTGACTGGCTTATTTCACTAAGCATAATGCTCTCCAGTTCCATCCATGTTGTTGCAAAGGGTACAAGTTCCTTCTTTCTTTCTGCTATATAGAATTCCATTGTGTATATGTACCAAAGTTTTTTGATCCCATCATCCACTGATGGGCACTTAGGCTGTTTCCAGCACTTGGCTATTGTAAATAGTGCCACTATGAACATAGGTGTGCATAGGTTCTTATAAATTGGTATTTCAGGATTCTTTGGGTATAGTCCAAGTAGTGGAATTGCTGGATCAAAAGGCAGTTCCATTTTTAGTTTTTTAAGGAAACCCCATACTGTTTTCCACAGTGGCTGCACCAGCCTACATTCCCACCAACAGTGTACGAGGGTTCCCTTTGCCCCGCATCCTCTCCAACACTTGTTGTTTGTTGATTTGTTGATGATTGCCATTCTGACAGGTGTGAGGTGGTATCTTAATGTAGTTTTAATTTGCATCTCTCTGATGACTAGCAGTATTGAGCATTCTTTCATATGCCTCTGGGCCCTTTGTATATCTTCCTCAGTGAGTTGTCTGTTCAGGTCCTTTGCCCATTTTTTAATTGGGCTGTCTGTCTCCCTGGTGTTGAGTTGCATTAGTTCTTTGTATATTTTGGAGATCAGACCCTTGTCTGAGGTATCATTGGCAATTATGTTTTCCGATACAGTTGGTTCCCTTTGAATTTTGCTGATATTTTCTTTAGCTGAACAGAAACTTTTCAATTTGATATAGTCCCATTTGTTGATTCGTTCTTTGATTTCCTTTGCCCTTGGTGAAGTATCAGTAAACATATTTTTGTGTAGGATATCCAAAAGTTTACTGCCTATATTTTTCTCCAGGACCTTTATGGTGGCACTGCT
>PVIW01010272.1:0-45449 GCA_004026585.1 Noctilio leporinus
AGAACTGGACAGCAACATGCAAAAAGATAAAACTAGACCACCAACTTACACCATACACCAAAATAAACTCAAGATGGATAAAGGATTTAAACATAAGCGGTGCCACCATAAAGGTCCTGGAGAAAAATATAGGCAGTAAACTTTCAGATATCCTACGCAAAAATATGTTTACTGATACTTCACCAAGGGCAAAGGAAATAAAAGAATGAATCAACAAATGGGACTATATGAAATTGAAAAGTTTCTGTTCAGCTAAAGAAAATATCAGCAAAATTCAAAGGGAACCAACTGTATGGGAAACATAATTGCCAATGATATCTCAGACAAGGGTCTGATCTCCAAAATATATAAAATATATAAAGAACTAATGCGACTCAACTCTTTTAAGGGTTCTGCTGCTTTAAGTAGGGTTAAAATCCCCAAGATGCAGATTGTGCCTAAATGTCTTTTGGTCATAATAAGAGCCAATGTATGTACAGCTATCTCTACCCCTGGGGGTGGTAGATGGATAGCTGGGTACTAAACACTGTGGCCAACTTGCCATACCAAAACAGATTAGTGAGTCCTGTTTTTAAAGCTGAGCCCTATACTAATTTAGGGAACAGGAAGATACCATTCACCTTAGCTGGCTTATTTCTGTCCACTGATATCTTTCCCATTATGTGTTAAATTTCGAGATGATGAGGCATAGTTTACTTATAAACTATGTGCCATAAACCTGTGGCACAGTTTACTCAGCCTCACTTTAATTTTTAGTGTTTAATAGTTTAACCAATAGCGAACATTTAGGGAACTGTCCAAAGTTTAGTCAAGTTCAGTCTCTTAAATCACTCTTACAATTTTGGCCCATGTGTACCACATTTTTCAAGTTATACTTCAGAATTCCAGATAGCCGGTTCTCATTGAACATATAATGAATGAACATTTATATCCTTCTTACTGATTCTTGATTTTTAGTATAAACTACAAATACAAATTAGTCTTCATCCTATAATTTAATATCTCAAGGAAGTGAGACTATCTCTCATGAATATGAAGGTTTTGGTGACTTTAATTCCACTTATAATCATAATCCCTAGATCCTGTAAACCAAAAGTGTTTTATTTGGGTTGCATAATATAAATATAAAAAATATAAATTTTTACATAGAGAAGTTTTCATGAATTATTTAGAGTTTCGGCTTCTTTAGACAAAGCGGTAACACCTGGCTCTCCTGGACCTATCTTCCCATTGTGCTGAGCAGTTGATCAGCGCTGGCCTCCTTTACAGGGGCATGTGCTTTTTTGCCAGTGACTGTCCTGACCACATCTGATCCCTTGACTTTTAGAATCTCTCAGTCAAAATGTTACCTTATTGCCTGATGGAAAAAATCAAGTTGGCCATCCCTTGTATAGATTCATACCTAGTCTACAGTATTTTCATCTTTAAATAGTACCCAGTCAGTTTTCCACCCCTGATATAGAACTTCTCAGGATACTTCTGTGTTTTATTGTACAAAAAAAAAATCCCTGTAACAGTAGGTTTATATCTGGTTAGTTACAAGTTTTTTCTTATAAACAAACCCCAGGATATTTGATGAATCAGGATAAAAATTTAAAATAAGCCTTTATCTATCTGTCACTAACTGCTTTTTCTCCCTCTCTTTCCCTTTCTCTTTTCCTTCCTCCTTTTTGTATTCTCTCCTTGCCTTTCTTCTTCTCTATTTTTCTTGCATATTTTTGGGTCATGCATTTATTGATCAGATTTTCAGTGAATGCTTATTTTGTGTCATGCTTGTCCTGGAACAGAGTGATCAACAAAACCACAGGAAGTTTTTATAATCATGAAATTTAGGAAGTTTTTATAATCATGAAATCTAGGAAGTTTTTGTAATCCTGAAATTTAGGATTGTGGAGAGAGAAAGAACAATAATTAAGTAAACATATTAAAAAATACAAGTAGCAAGGGACCAAACTACAAGGCCCAATGTAGCCCACCAGTAATAGGAAAGCATTGAAAGGTGTTAAGGAGTTGTGAGTGTGTGGATTTGATAGCGTGTAATTGTGACATAATAAGGTGTATTAAAATAACCATTCTTGGTAACACATGGAGAAAGGGTTGCAAAGTATCTGGGTGGATGAAGGCAGACTAATTACGAAAATTTTGTAATAATGTAGCTGAGAAAATATAGTGGGGCAGGTGAGGGGGGACATGGTAACAATGAAGATAAAGAGAAAGATGAAAAAGTTTAGAAAAGAATCTTAAAATCAACAAGAGGAAAACACTTTAACTACCTTTACAAGGGAGCTTCCATAAGACTATCAGCTGATTTCTTAAAAGAAACTTTGCAGGCCAGAAGGGATTGGTAAGAAATATTCAAGTGATGAAAAGCAAGGACCTACAATGATGGTCCTACTCATCAAAGCTATCATTTAAAACCAAAGGATAGAGAAAGAGCTTCCCAGAGAAAAACAACAACAAAAAAACCAACCAACTCCCCAAAACAACAATAGCAACAACAACAATAACAAAACCCACAAAATGTCCTCTCAAAACTAAAGGAATTTATCACCACTACACCAGTATTATATGAAATGTTAAAGGGTCTTCTTTAAGAAGAAGATGATAAAAAATACAAACAATAAATTGCAAAAATATGTAGCTATCAACAATTGAATCTAAAAAAACCAAATGAACAAGCAGAACAGAAACAGAATCATAGATACAGAGAATGTTTTGATGATTGCCAGATGGGAGGAGGGTGAGAGGACAAGTGAAAAAAGTGAAGGGATTAAGAAGTACAAATTGGTTGTTACAAAATAGTCATAGAGAATATAGTCAGTAATAGTCTAATAACTATGTATGGCATCAGATGGGTATGAGATTTATCTGGATGATCACTGATTAAGTTATATAACATCTACTCATTAGGATGTTCTCCTGAAACTAATATAATAATGCATGGCAACTATAATTAAAAACAAAAAATGATAAAAAATAAAAAGAGGTTTGGATAGTTAACAGGCCTTTATGACATGGATGGTAAGGTAGAGGGAAGGATGCAGGATAACTCCTAGGTTTCTGGGGGTTCAACAAGATGACGGTGCTGCCATGATTGCACCTGAGAACCCTGCACAGGTTTGAGGGGAAGATCATTAGCTCAGCTTGAGACATGTTGAAGGTACAGTGTATTTAGTTTGTGTGTGTATGTGGAGCTGGAAGGCACACTATGAGAAGAACTGGCCACATAATTTGCAGGACCTGGTGCAAAATTAAAATGTGGAGTCTTTTATTAATAATAATTTCAACATGGCTACAGCAGAGCATTAAATGAAAGGATGGCCCTTCTAAGTACTTGTCCCTGTGTGACTATACATGCCGCATGCTATTCAATGTCTTATGAATCTGGTTTTAAATCTGGAGCTCAAAGGAGATGTCTTGACTAAGAAATGCACAATTGGGAGCCATCATGCTATAGATAGTAGCTAGAGGTGTGGCTTGGGTAAAACTGTCTAAGGCGATTTTAATAAGTAAGGAGAGAAAGCCTTAAAGAGCTCCAATGGTGCCATAGCTACACAAGGAGCTCCTGAGAACTGTAACTTCTCAAGAAATTGGAAGTCCATATATGCTGGGTTAAAAAACCAGTTTCCAGGAAATTATTTAGAATTCTGAAAACTTCCTTAATTTAGTGAAATCACAAAATGTAGTACAAGCCAGATTTTTTGCCTGGTGCATCCTGTTTAAATGATGTGATCTGCTCAAACCTTTAAGCCCACGTTGATGTGGCCTCCGCAGCACAGTGTCTTTGTGGGAACCACCATGGCTTAATCTTGACCATGCTTGTCACCCAGGCTCCTGATGCAGGCTTGAGTCAGGAGCTGGAGAAGGGATGCGACCTTCAGCTTGTCTTTTTTTTCTCTCAACTGTAACCATCCCATCCCCCTAGGGGAGTTGGAGCCAGTACTAAAGGGAGGAAGGAGAGATAAGGGGACCAGAGAGCTCCTATGGAATGCTCTGCGTTGTGGCTTGCTTTGGTATCTGTTATCTAATGTTTTAGGCTCTTGATCAAAACTTCCATTTCAACATTTATTATAAAAGAATATGCCATTTTTGTCTCTAACCTTTGACAAGAATCCAGAAATGCTTTGCCCATGAGTTTCCAATCAGGGACTGCTTTAATTTTTGACTGAACAAGAGATGAATTTTTAGCTAACTCAAGTGAAGGATGCTGTGGGATAAGAGAGACCATATCTAGTCTCAGATCAAGGTAGACTTTCTAGAGCCTAGGGTAAGTGAAGATGTGAGTGTGAAGTGAACATGAAGAGGGGTGTAGTGGTGATAAGGTCTGGGCTGAATGTATTGGATACAGAGCTCAGTACACTCAAAGGCATGGGTCAGCGAGAGGAGGCACTCAGGGGACTGGGAGCTGTCCAGTACAATGGATCTGGAGAACTGGACAAGGCTTGTAATGAAAGGTAAAGCAAGAGTTAAGGAGGAGCTAGACTACGAAGGGCCTGATTGATGACTGTGCTAAGGAACAATGGAGAGTCTTTGAAAGTTTATAACAGAGGTGTGATGTGGTCAATTTTACATTTTCCAAAGATAATCCAGGCCACGATATGGGCAATAGATTGGAGGAAACAGGGAGAACAGTTAGATGGCTCTTGGAGTCATTTCCCCTATACCAGTCTATAGCTCCAATTATTAAAATGTTTAAACTGGTCTACTTCCTTATCCATGGGGTGTCAATAAATAATTCTTTCTGTGTCTTATATTGCTTAACTATCTTCTTCCAAGAAGTACAGGGAGAAATTGGCCAGTGTAAAAGTATCCTCAAAGAGTCTTTAGAATGGAGATGGACATAGATCTAAACTATAGAGGGCTCTTTAACCCTGTACTTGACATCCAGAGCCCCTCAGGTATAGAAAATCAGGGCCATCAGGAAGCTCCAGCTTTTACAGTGTGGCCCCTTCTTGCATTAGAAGGCCTACATAAAGTGCAGTGAATTCTTTTCTATAATCTCCTAAAGATGAAGGGAGGATGGACCTGAGATTTCAAAGCAAAAGCCAAAAACAAAAGCATTCATTACAATTTTCCTCATTTTGGAAACATGCTGGTCAGCAAACTTCCTCCTCAGTTTCCTTTCCTCAACTCCAACTGGTTGACTGATTGTTGGTTCACTAATTGTTCCCATAAGAAACTTTCCCTGTCTATGGAACCCAAATTAATGACAAGTCTCCATGGCTTAGAACACCTGTTGTGTAATTTTCTATCTTTATACTCTATCTATAGAGTAATTTCTTTCAGGTCATCTCTTACCTAATTCCCCTTCCTTCATACGACCCTTGCTATAACCAATTTCTCTCTTTTCGTAAGTGTTAGAATATTGTAATTTTAGTATACTTGATTAATTTTTATTTGATTCTTCTATTGCTTGGTAGGGCAAGGAAATCTTTACCTTGTCCTACTGTTAAGTATTGCTTTGTAAGGCTGTGCTTCAATTCAGATAAACTGGGTCTTTTTCATACAACATTTTTAGGATGCCTGAAACTGGCATGTCATAACCTCGAGCTCTAAAAAACCTAAGGGTTGAGCCCTGGCTGGTGGCTTAGTGGATAAGGCACTGGCCTACAAACCCAAAGATCACTAGTTCAATTCCAAGTCAGGGCTCATAATCATGTTGCTAAGCTAGGTCTCTAGCCAGGTCATTAGCTGGAGGCAGGTGAAAGGCAACCATACATGGGTACTTCTCTCCCTTTCTTCCTCTCTGCCTTTCTCTCTAAAAATAATGAATACCGCCCCCCCCCCCGAAGGGTCGTATGGTAATATTTTATTTCTGAGGCTGAGTGTATATTGGTACATAGCCCAGTGGCTGAACCTTTTTTCCATACTTGCCCATATTCAGTTCCACCTTGCTCTGACTCATTTACTTCTTTCAGTGTGTGTTCACAAAGTGGATACTTTATAGACTATTTCTCCCTTACTTTTGATTTCAGCTCAACAGAATCCCATCACAGTTGACAGAAGATATTTGGGTAGAGATAGCATAAAGAAGTCTTCAAATGTAATCAAATAAATTGCTTGGGATTAACAACCCTCTATGTGTCTGTTGAATTCAAAAGGAGAAAAATGAAAAAGACCCACTAGTGCTGTATCATGATCATGCAATACCTGATATTTATACATAATGCTTCATATTTGGAGAGCTTTGAAATTTGCTTTTATAGGACCTTTGCTTTGCTTATCCATGTAAAATCTCAACTGGGATAACTGCTTTCTGATTGGCCACTTTGCTAGAATAGCTGTCAGAAAAGGAATACATGGTGCTTACATGCTGCGATGAATAATAAAGATTAACATGACAAACTAAGTTAAATAGAATACACTAATCCAACCCCAATTAAGAACACTAAAAGAATTATTCTTATGTGTAAAATACCCTGATTAAACCTGCTTATTAAAAGAGGGTGCCATTCAATATCAAAATGTTTGCTCAAACTTTCATATTGCTAAAGTTAAAAAATATTAAAATTTTAAATGAAGTAAGAGAATGATAGTTTTTCCTCATAATTAAAATAAACTACTCAAGTGTATCATAATTAACAATACTTACTTTGATTTGATGCTTCTTTAGATGCTTTTATTCTGTGGAAGATTTAGCTATATCTCCTTAGGATTTACTATGAGTAAATTGAAAAAGAAGTAGAAACAAATTGAGAAGAATTAGTAGACAGGATACTGGAGAATGGGGTTCTTGTCTCAGCTGCCTGGCAGCCAGTAGCAGTATGATGTTGGTCAAGTCACAAACTATTGTGACTTGCCTTAAGAATCAGAGGTTGTAGTGAAAACATCCCTTCCACCTCTAACACAGCTCTAACGTTATGTTTAGCTGGGAGTCAGACTGGGAGGGAATTAGATAGAATATGCATTTAATTGTGAAACCATAAATAAAGCTCTTGGATTAAAAAGAAGGTGATTGATTTTAAGGGAAAATGAATTAACCAAAAGTTTCTTCACTAATCTGGAAATTGGAAATAGTCCTATGGCTGGAAGTATTAGAAAAGAAGAGGATGAGGCTTGGAACAAGGGATCAAATCTGTAGGGGGTGGAACCCCCGGGCACAGGCAGAGGATATATAAAACAATCAGTTGTCCACTACTTGTAGCAGAAAACTACATAATTTGTTCTGAAGAATGGAATGTAAGCAGACATGATTATGTCACTTATGTGATAAGGTGGTTTGCTAATTGGTATTTCTGCCCCATAGTCTCCCTTGTCCATGTGGTCAAGAAGAAAGGACTCTAGGATAATGAAAACATGTGGTGAAAGAAGCACTGATTCCTAGTCATTGGTGAAGGAGAGTCGTTAGACCATGTAAGGCTTTGTGTGAATGAGAACTAAACTTTTCTTGTAAGCCACAGAGATTTGGATGTCACTTTTTTTGAAGTATATATTTATTGATTATGCTGTTACAGTTGTCTCAATTTCTCTACACTTGCCCTAACACCTGGTATTTTCACTCTTTTAAATTATAATCTTTTTAGTAGGGGTATAGTGCTATTTTTACTGTATTTTCCCAATGACTAATGACCTTTTTCTTTGAGAAGAGCCTGTTCAAATCTTTTGACCATTTCTTTTAAAATCAAGTAGTTTGTTTTCTAGTTATAGAACTTTGACAGTTCTTTATATACAGTATATTCTGGATACAAGTCCTTTATGAGATATATGATTTGCAAATATTTTCTCCTACTCAGTGGTTTATCTTTCCATTTTCTTAACTGTATATTTTAAGTTTTAATTTTGATGATGTTCAATTTATATATTTTGGTGGTAGTTTAATAGGTATATACAGATGTCAAAACTTATCAATTGCATACTTTAAGTATGTGCAGGGTTTTTTTTTTTTTTTTTTTTGTCAATTATATCCCAATAAAATTTTCTTGAAAAGGAAGGGGATTGGGGAGACAGCAAAATAGATGAAGGGGTTTAAAAGGTACAAACTTCCAATTATAAAATAAATAAATCATGAGATGCATGTATAATATGGTAACTATGGTTAATAATACTGTGCTACATATTTCAATGTTGCTTAATAGACTAGATCTTTGAAGTTCTCACCATAAGAACAAATTTTTGTAACTCTGTATGGTAACATATCCTAACTAGGCTTATGGTGAAATGGGGATAATTTCACCATATATCAGTAACAAATCATTAGGTTGTACCCCTGAAACCAATATAATGTTCTATGTCAATTATATCTCAATAAAAAGGGAGGTGTCATAGAGAGAGTCCAGGAATTCAGAGTCTTCCACGAGTGTTTGCTTCTAAACTTCCCCATCCCAAATAAGAAAAAGGTGACTCATCGCAAAGAGGAGATTATGGACACAGTCTTTCCATCCATTGTGCTAGATGATCTCAGGTGATTAGAGTGAAATTGTTAGGAAAGAGAGGGTAGGAACCAGAGGGGAGAGGAATAACCAAAATAGATCAAGCTGAGAAGTAACCCTAAGGTCAAGTTTGAGTGTGGCTACTAGCACATGGAACTAATTGCAATCAGAGCTAAGAAGCCTCCTAAGTTTTTGGAGAAGTTATATTGCTGAATGTGTAATAAAAAGCCTCTTATTGCTTAGGACTTAACATTACTGTATTCTTGTGTTCTCAGCCTTTCTATAACCAGAGGTAACTTTGACAACTATACAACTCTCAAGAAAAGCATTAGGATCAGGACACCTTCTAGAGGGTGGAGTCCTCAAGTCACAGACAACCACTGATAAGGCAGTCCTCTGCAGAAAGCAGCAATGCCAGAGCTTGAAAGTTTCTATCCTGCCATGGCAAAGAGATGTCATAGTGTCTTCCTCTCAATTCAGAATTGCTACAGTTGAGTGACTGCTTTCTGTTTTCCATTTTTCCCCTTTCTGAAGGGAGTGTCTGGTGCCAACATTGTCTCTATACTACCGTTGCATACGGAGCATATGCCGAGGAATAGAACCTGTACTTTTAGTTCACACTAAACCCCTGTTAGCACCCTATCTGGATCTAATGGAAAGGACACGGAGACAGATTCTTATAATAAATCTTTAGTGTATGAACACTAATTTCCCAAGTTTTACAGAGGAAACAATGGGTAAGCACCATGCCCAAAGTCTACAGAGCTACTGAAAGAACACTAGATGCTGTGTCTTTGGGAGGGTGTTTTCTGTGTGTAAGAAGGAGGAACCGAATGGGCAGATGGTGACAGAGACTATTAATAATGCTGAACCATGTCCACATGTTGCAGCTTCATTTCCCAGACTTCCTTGTGATCAAGTTGGCCATCTGACTAGTTTTGGGCCATAGAATATGAACACAAGTGACACATATGCCACTTCTGGCCTAAGGGGTCAAGTGTCTGGCCCACCTTCCCCAGGTGCTCTCTGTGACTTGCATTTGTGTTTCTGGAAGCAAAGGCTCCAGGGTGGTTTCACCACATGATGCAAGGAGTCCAGATCTCTGAATGTTGGCTGGAGGGATGCTACCTAGCCTTCACTGGACTTTATGTACATGAAAAAGAAACCTGGACTGTGATAAGCTACCAAGACTTTGGGGCTGTTTGTTTCAGTGACTAGGATTAATCACTCTGACCAATGCCATATTAGAAACCATTGCTGGATAAAGATGCCACATTCTCTGTATTCAGTCACCTTGAAGATAATGGCTGTGAAGCTGTTAACTCTTCACATTTCACAAAGATTTATGACTTAGCTATTTTCTGGTTTTAAAGGGAAGTAAATGATAAACAGGAAGGATTTAGGATATCTTCTCTTCTGAAAACACAAAAGACTACAAGGTGGTTATCTTTAAATTGGAAAGTATGACATGGTAAGTCAGAGAATATTTATGGTTTGTGGGATTGAGTTTCTTGATCAGATTTCTAAATGAGGGCGAAATAACAAGGAGAAAATATGTATCATTTAAAAACACAGGCTCTATAGTCAGATTTTTGTTTGTCCATTCATTAGCTATGTGGACTTTGGGCAAGATACTTAACCATAGTCTGGCCAGTGAAACAATTGTTTGTACCTCAAAGGGCTATGAGAATTAAATGTGTTAATGTTGTATAATAGCAAAATTTAACTAGCCTTTAATCCTGGTCACATCTAAGTTTATACTAACAAGGTAACTCACAGTGGGCCCGTGGGTAGTGTTAGGATGGCAGCTGGTCACGCAGGAAGCCCAAACATGGGATTAGAGTGTTGGGGTTTTGAGCCACTTGATACCAGCCTGACCTCCTGACCTTTGGGGGTGGGGGCAGTTAGAGACTGAGTGTAATCACATGGGCAATGATTCAATCAATCATACTTCCCCAATAAATACTGCAGACACTCAAAGCATGGGAGAGTTTTTCTGTCGGTAATGACACATTGATATGCCAGGAGGGTGGTGTTTCCCAAAGACTCAGGGGCTTTGAGTTTGGGACTTGCCAGACTGCACCTTCTCTGCATCACTTTTTTCTGCTGGTCCTGGTTTGTATCCTTTACAATGAAACTGTAATTGTAAGTTCCTTCCTGAGTTCTGTACGTTGTCCAGAGGATGACTGAATCTGAGGGGTCATGGGCCTGCTGATTTTGTGCCCAGCTGGCCGGTTGTGTGGGTGGCCCGAGAACCCTTAGTTTGCAGCTGGTGCCTGCAGCGAGAGCAGTCTTGTAGGGAGCAGCGACCTTCGCCGGTGAAGTTTTGTCAGACTTGCATGGTAGTTAATATACATAAGGCTTTTAGACTAGTACCTGGCCCAGAGTAACTATTCAGGAATGGTCAGCCAATACTATTAAGCTATAAAATACGATCTGTGCAGGAGTGCTGGTGATTTAAAGGATCAACTCAGGTGAACATAGCATTACTGTATTTTAATGCTGGAAGGAACCTTGCAAATCATAGAACTCTGGAGTGCTTCTGACTGTGTTAATAAAAATCTTATTAGTGACACAGCTAAAGCTAAACCCTTAGTCTTTTAAGACAAGACCATTATATAAAATGTGCATTAAAGTTCACATCTTGAAATTGGAGGTAATTGGAACCTGCATCCTAGTATAGGAACATTTGGGAGGATCTTTCCAACACCTTTCCCTTTTCTCCAATAACCCAGTTCCCTGAGCCCTGACGGGACCCTGCAAGCCACCTTTGACCTTCGTGACTCTGAATCCTTCCTTGGTTATAGTCAATGGATTAGGGTAGAAAAATGATCATGTTCGCACCACTCAAAAATCAAAATTTGCTTTGAAAAGCACTGGTTGGTCTTGTGAACTGCAGATGAGACAGCTGAGGACCAGGAACAGGCAGACTCATGAAGTCAGGAATGAAGACAGGCAAAAATAGAGTGGTGACCACAGCTACTGATTTCTTTGCCTGGCCCCTGTATTTCATGGAGCTAGGCTTCATTTCCTACCCTTTGGTTTTATGAGACACTTAGTACCTTTGAATAAGTCCACCTTATTTGCTTATGCTTGTTCAAAGTGGATTTTGTTACTTGAAAGTTGGAGCCTTGATTAACTAACCCCTTGAGAAGGCTCTTAAAAAGATGAAATGAAACAAAAGATGCCAAGTACCATCACCAGGGCTGTTACTGGTGACTATGGGGAGCAGGAGGGAAGGGAGGTGAGAAACCAAAGAGTAAGCTGGGCCAAGACCTTAGATTTAATAGGAACCTTGTCACTTGGGCTCTCTTAAGGAAAAGGCTTACATATTTTCAATTCCAATACAATTATACGAGACTCCTTTGAATGTGGATGAAAGAGTGATAGAAATATGGAAGAATAAGTTGAAGTAAGCCATCAACAATGCGGCTGCCCTGTCCGAGACAAAACTGGGTTAAGCATTATCTGTGGTGTACCAACGCGATTATAAAATATAATGAAACTGTTGGCAGCAAATAGAAAACACAACAGGACCGTATCTCAGGTGATTGTGCTGAATCAAACATAACATTTTTGCAAACAATTTTGTTATTTGGAAGGAAAGATCAACAGTCCTACCAAAGCTCACGTACCACTGCATGCTTGAAAGGAAAAAGGATTTATCTCTCCTCAAGCGGTGGGCCCCATCAGGCTAAAACAGCCCTCGTAAACAACGGGTCCGAGGATCAAAGCAGAGAAGGTAGGTATTTGCCAGCAGTCAAACCAGGGAGAGCACAATTGGATCCCACCTTCCTCGCCCTGTTTTTCTATCCTCTCTTTATTTCTTTTCTTTTCCCCTTCCTTACCTTTTTTTTCTGTACTGGAAATGAAAAATAGGAGGGCCCATCAATAAACATATTTGACAGAGTGGCGAACTTTAAGGAGTATACACCTTTCTCATATGGAGATCAACCAAGAAACTAGAAACTTGGGCATCTTAAGCTCTATAAATCAAAGAACTAGACAAATTTATATTTTATTTTATTTTAAATTAATTAATTATTTATTTCATCAATGTATGGTTGCCTTTCACCTGCCTCCAACTGCGGACCTGGCTGGAGACCTGGCTTGCAACCTGGTTATGTGCTCTGGCTGGGAATCGAACCAGCAACCTTTGGGTTCACAGGCCAATGCCTTATCCACTGTGCCACCAGCCAGGGCTTAGATAGATTAAAAAATATATATATTTTGTCTGCTGTGCTCCATATAATCAGGTCTAATAATGACATAAGTCAAAAAATATATAATTCCTATTTTCTTAAAGCATTCTCAAATAACTCTAGGGAAATTTCCTTAAAGATTTTAAGAGTTCTATAAAAAAAAAACCAAAAACAAAAAACTCTAGGAAAGTCATGTTAATAATGAATCATTTTCTTAAAAAATGCTTTAAGAATAGAAAAATCATTTTAAAGAATTTTAGGGAACAAATTAAAAATCTTCTTGGCCCTGGCTGGTAGCACAGTGGATAAGGTGCTGGCCTGTGAACCCAAAGGTCGCAGGTTCGATTCCCCAGCCAGGACACATAACAAGGTTGCCGGCCAGGTCTCCAGTCAGGTCTGTGGCTGGAGGCAGGTGAAAAGCAACCATACATTGATGTCTCTCTCCCTCTCTGCCTCTCTCCCTTCCCCTCTTTCTAAAAATAATGAAATAAAATCTTTAAAAAAAAAACTTATTGGAAAGGCACTGTAGTCAGAAACATCTTCTTTGTCAGTATGTGACTCCCATAACTTGTTGTTATACTCAAAGGGTGCATATTTAATATTAGGACTTTAGTGTAGCAAGTCAGCCTTCAGTAGCCCATGCTATTGGAGGGATCCCATGCCTTAGATAATTCAAAATGATGGAAAACTCCCAAACTCCTGCTTTTGTAATATGTTTTGTATTTTACTTGAGTTAAGTTTGATAACCTGAAAAATCTAGAATATTTTAAACAAAATATGAAGTCCTGCTGTGAAAGCTCATCTTGGAGGGTCAGTAATTTTGCGGACAGCTCTCAGACCTAGGATTCTTCCTTGCTTCATTCTCTGAGTTGTAGACACTGTATACTTTTCTACATGAATTTGTAGTACACATCTTCCTTGGTTGGGGAAGAAAGTTAATGTTTCGGTTAAAAAAACTTTCAGTTCTTGGGAAGTTGGAAGAGAAAATTAATAAAAAGAATCTTATCAGATATACTCTCCAGAAGTCAGTAATTTTTAATAGAATTGAAATATAATGGCAAATAGCTACATATTATCTTTTTGTTGTTTACTTTTTAGGCCACATGATACCAAATTTTATTTTTCCTCATTGCTCCTAATTTACTATACTATTTTGGTTTCTGTTGCAATTTACTTCAGTTACTTTATCTTTACATGAGAGATTCAAACTGAACATGGCTTTTGAATGAGGGTCTTGCTATTCTCAACAGTAAAGATAGTTTTTACTATAATGTATGGTAATCCTGCTAAATAAAAAAGTATTTGAAGCATCTGAGAATTATGGATCTACATTAAAAAATATTTTATTTATTATTTTTCAGAGAGGGGGAAGGGGAAGAGGCAGAGAGGGAGTGAAATATCAATACACGGTTGCCTTTCACCTGCCCCTAGTCATGGACCTGGCTGGAGACCTAGCTTGCAACCTGGTTATGTTGCCCTGGCTGGGAATTGAACCTGGATCTACATTTTTATCCCTACGTTAAAGTCATTCAAACGTTATTTGCCTGTATTTAACATCATGTTAAGTTAAACATTTATATTAAAATACATTAGATACTTCATAAGTTTTTGGGCGGTTGTATTTTTCATGGTTCCATTTATATTGTGAGAAATATGATTCTCACAGGTATGACTGTTGATGTGTTGGAAGGAATGAGTTTACAAATTAAATGTAAATATTGCTTACAATAAATATTTTAGTAATTGTATTTCTAGTGAATTTTATTATAGTAAATATTATTATAGTTTTTACTAGATATTATTATAGGTTTTTCACAGACTAAGAAAAAAGGACTGATAGAGTTAGAGGAACTTGCTTATGTTCACATAAGTACTAATAAGAACTGTGATTAGAATTCAAGTCCAGGTCTGTTTAATTCCAAACTCTGTGTTCTTTTCACTATTTGACCTTATGTTTTAATTCTTTCACAATGTTTTGGGTTATTATTATTTTTTTTAAAGATTTTTTATTTCATTATTTTTAGAAAGAGGGGAAGGGAGAAAGGCAGAGAGGGAGAGAGACATCAATGTATGGTTGCGTTTCACCTGCTCCAGCAACAGACCTGACGGGAGACCTGGCTTTGCAACCTGTTTTTTTTTCTTTTTTTAAAGATTTTTTATTTCATGGGTTATTTACCATGTCAGGAGAAAATTACTGTTGATGCAATAACCCATGAGCTGATTCCCAGAGATGGGTTCTAATCATCAGCAACAGGGTACACGGGTGCTTAAGGTCTGTGTTAGGAAATTAAATTCTCAATAGAGACAAGGCTCTCTGTCTCTCTGTCTCTCTGTCTCCGCCCTCCCTTTCTTTCTCTCTCACTCTCCCCTTACCACCTCCCTCCCTTCCTTTTTTTGCTATATGGACAGAGCAATAATATTTACCTAAGTTTCTTAATAAAGTTGTTCTTTGAAAAACAAATTGTGACTATGGTTTCACTTTATTTGTAAATATATTCAGAGTACTGGAGTATGATCAGTACTTGACTCTTAGTAATTACTAGGAGCCAACAAAATTAATTTTTAAACTATTTACTGTGGGTTTCTTTTTCTCTTTTAAAAGCATTGCAAATCTCATTTCTCAAAATCTTGTTTTTTTCATTGTCTTTGATGGATAGCCTGTTCTCCCATGTCTCTCTGTTAGTCTAGATTCAGTAAAGAATGGCATAAAGGTAACAAATGACAAAACCATTGTTTTACAGAAAGAAACATGGGACTAAAACCCAGAATAACAAAGTATTTTCATACAGTTGCTATTCCAGAGAGCTTTAAGTGAATTCTATTCAAATTGAAAGGAAAAAAGCCCTTTCTTATAATTATTAATGTCTATAAAATACCTTAATAAATATTTACTTAAATTTTTCCTTTGTGTAAAATATAACCTTTTAATCTAAACTTCCATGTCTGGGAAAGAATTATATATATCATTGAGTTTGAAAAATGTGTTATCTCAAGTATATGAAAATTATTTTGTAGAAATAAAGATGAAATTTGGGGGGTCTATGGAAAAATAGTATCATAAAATTTAAAATATTATGGTAAGCTCAGAAATTGCTACTAGATATGTTACAATTCCAAACATGAAGGCAGATGTCTCATTTTGGCACCAAGTTATATTGTCAATAGCTGATGAAAACATTTTCTAGTTGTTATTTTCAAAATTCTTAAGAGAATTTTTTGATAATCAAATATTCTTTGAAGCATCCACATTTACTTTGGCAGTTTTAATGAAAATTTCTTAAATATGTATTTCTTATGTTTCTGTTTGTTTACTACATGGGGAAGCCTTAGCTCAATTTCTTTAGCAACGCAGTCTTATTGTTATAAAAGTCAGTTATTTATTGCATCAAATAGAAATACAGTAATATAACCAGGTTCTCCTGAGATTCATTGCTAGGTTTCTATGCTTTGAGTATATTCATTATTTGGAGCATGTTGAGATTTTTCTATAACCCTTTCTACTCACATTTGGATCTTCAAACTTCTTTCAACTATTGGTGTTTCTAGTTTGATGGAAGCCCTTTTTGAATATGATTGGGATAGAAAGTTGACCTTTAATTGGAAATCTGATAAATACATAAAATGTTATATACATATAATAAATATTATATTTGACTAAAACATATGAGTATATTTTTGTTGAACAATATTTTCATATAACGCAAAGGCATTCCACAAATTGAGAGAAAATATTTTCAAACCATGATTCTCATAAGGGTTTAATATTCAAAATATATAAAAAACATACACAACTCAAAAGCAAAAAATTAAAAAATGGGCAAAGGACCTGAATAGACATTTTTTCCAATGAATATATACAAATGGACAACAGAGATATGGAGGGTGCTGAACATCACTAATCATCATGGAAATCAAAACCACAGTGAGATTATCACTTCACACCTATTAGGGTGACTATTATCAAAAAGACAACAGGTATCAAAAGTTGGTAAGGATGTGGAGAAAAGGGAACCCTTGTACACTGTTGGTAGGAATATCAACTGATACAGTCATTATAGAAAATAGTATGGAGGTTGCTCAAAAATAAAAAGAACTATGATATGATCCAGAAATACAACTAAAAAAAATGAAATCAGTATCCTGAAGCAATATCTGCAGTTTCATGTTCACTGAAGCATTATTAACAATAGCCAAGGTAAGTGCTTGTTGATGGATATATGCATAAAGAAAATGTAACACACACACACACACACACACAAACACGCATGCACAATGGAATATTATTTAGCCATAAAACAGAAGCAAAGAATGCTACTTGTGACAATAAGGATGAACCTAAAGGGCATTATGGAATAAACCATATTCCACATAGCATAATGGACAGAAAGACAAACACTATACATGTATGTATGTGCACATACACACATACACACACACGAAAGTATCAGCTGTGCAAACTGTTTTAATTATATTGACATTGGCTTGATACTTTCAGGACAGACTATATGTAAGATCTCATTTACATATGGAATCTGAAAAGTCAAGCTCAGAGAAGCAGGGCTTGCCAGTGCCTGGGAAGATACGTGTGAGGAGAGGTTGGTCAAAAGGTACAAAGTTTCACTTATACATTAAACAAGTTGTGAGGATCTAATATGTAAATAAGGTGACTACAGTTAATACTGTAAGATATGCTTGAAATTTGTTAAGAGAATATATCTTAAGTGTTCTCAACACACATAAAAAGTAACTATGTGAGTTAATGGATGTGTTAATTAGCTTGATTGTGGTCATCTTTCCATTATGTATACGTATATCAAATCATGTTGTATGCTTTAAATATGTCACATTTTTATTTGTCAATTATATCTCAATAAAACTAGAATAAAGTCTTAAACTTACTTGCATCTGCAAAATCTCTCTTGCCATGTGAGGTAACATATTTACAGGTTCTAGGATTAGGACATAGGCATCTTTAGAGGGATGATTATTCTGCCTACCAAATTCATCTCTATAGCCCCCAAATTCATCTTGTTTAGGGTATATTGTGTTTCTTGGTTTTGAGGATGAATGATTTTTTAAAAAATCTGAAAATTTGCCAGCCATTAGTTATTTAAATAATGTTTTAAAAAGATTTTATTTATTATTTTTAGAGAGAGGGGAAGGGAGAGAGGCAGAGAGGGAGAGAAACATCAATGTATGGTTGCCTTTCACCTGCCTCCAGCTATGGACCTGGGTGGAGACTTGGTTTGCAACCTGGTTATGTGCCCTGGCTGGGAATTGAACCAGCAGCCTTTGGGTTTGCAGGCTGGCGCCTTATCCACTGTGCCACCAGCCAGAGCATTTTCCTAGTAGTTTTATAGTTAGCCTCTACATCTCACTTCCCATTTATGTGCAGTTTAGTAATCAAAGTCTCAAGATGATCTTACAAAGATTTCTGAAGTTTTCTTTTGCATCTTCCCCTCTGCCACCCAGATACTCTGGTCTCTAAGTTCTAGCTAACAGTAATTTTCATTTCTCAGAACTCTGTTCTGTCTTCTCAACCCAGTGACACCTCGATGATGGTCTGTTGGTTATTCGCCCTTTCTGCACATATGTACAGTGTTCCAGGATGTGCCTCCAGACAAGAAGTCAAGGCAATCCAATGGTTTACTTCATTTGTTTCCTATCTCTCAAAATTATAATTTGATGCTGTCTGTTGCCCAATATATGGAATATACATAAAATTAAAAAAAATTCAATATATGAAAGCAATTGCTTTATACATTTAGTTTAGGATTCTTGTTTTTTATAATGAGGGCTAATCAAGTACCAGTTACTGTTTCATAGTAGAAAGACATAATACACTTTAAATGCATACATAAAGCTATCATTAAATGAATCAAAAGTCATAGCACCTACTTTTAATTTTTGCTTGTTTTGAGAATCAGATTAACTTAGAGACTCGATTTTGAAAATAAATCTATATCAAAAGTATTAAAATCACCACAAAAGTAATTACTGGTTTTTAAAGATGACACAGAAATATTTATACTCATTATCTTGATTATATCTATGATCCCCATTTAACCGTAGATGTAAATATTCTGCTGGGTTCAGAAACAAGTCACTTAGATGCTTAAGCGTTTATGTTAAATGAGCTACCTGGCATACATGAAGATAGGTCAGTGGAACTGAGCTTATTTAGCTCTAGGAACTGCAACTTAGAAAGGATAATAGTCATTGAAATAAAATAGGGACATGATATTTTTGCCTTCTCCTAGGTTATAAATATATTGGGTTGGCCAAAAAGTTCATTTAGTTTTTTCTGTATAGTGTCCCTAGTAGCTTAGTTTTTTAAAACTTCATGCAAAACAATTTTGTTAGTGTATCAAGACAGCTGTCATATCAGTGTGCATTTAAAAAAAACTTGTCAAAACTGGTGAATTTTTGTGTACCCATTTTAATATTGAAGATGGAAGAAAATATGTAGCATTTCTGGCATATTATGCCTCATTATTTCAAGAAAGGTGGGGAAAAAAGCCACTGAAACACACACACACAAATTTGTGCAGGGTATGGAGAAGGTGCTATAACTGATTATGTCAAAAGTGGTTTGTAAGGTTTCTTGGTACCATTGACGGTTTGGCCAAGTAATTGTTTGCTGTGGGGCGTCTTATGCGTTGGAAGATGTTTAGCAGCACCCTTGGCCTCTGCCCAAAGAAGCCAATAGCAAGAGATAGCTGACATGCTCAAAATATCCACACCAATAAAATTATTGGTGAAAATGAAAAATGTGTCTTTTATTTTATGGGAAAAATGTAATGGACTTTTTGGCCAACCTAAAGAATAGAGAGAAGATATACATAACATAGAAAGCAAAATGCCCTCCAAAAATTTCCTGTTTTTAAACTGTTTGAAATGTGGTGAAATCTTTCTCTGCTTGAGGGATGAACAAACAAATAGCAGGGCCTTTTCTTTGTAAAGTGACTTAGATGTGGGATAAGCAGTAATTTAAATAAACTACCCAGATTCCTTTCAGGCCTCTGATTCTAATAGTATTATGGAGACATTGCTTCTGCTTCCTAATGGCTGCCTTCCTAGAGTTTATGAGATTGCTCTTATTATTATTTTTTCAGTAGAACAATGCTTTTTTGATATTCTTTTCTTCAGTTTGCCTGAGGTCCTTGTTAAGATAGCAAAACAAAAGAGTCCTTGGCTTCATTGATTCTTTTTTTTTCCGTATAGGAATTATTTTTTACAAAAATAAAAACCAGGACCTATATTTGCATGCAAAATCAAATATTTATGGAGCTTGTTGCAGACAGAATCCAGAACAGTCTTTGTATTTTAATTCTCAAGTGATATTTTTGCTTAAGAGAAAAATGATGAATTGATATAAATTTTTTAAAAATATTAAAACAGGGGAAAAATTCCAATCACTGTATAATAATCCTTTAGCTTTTTTACAATGAGACATCTGCCTATGACAATCACATTAAAAGAGGATCTTTTTCAGTACTCCTTTTGAAAATTATTTCTCTGTCGAGTTTCTTTCTAATATGTGACTTGAGAATATATTGGCAAAGAATATTTTTCTCCCCACCACAGAAATAGAACTCAGTAGTTGCTTTTCAGCCAGAGGAAATGGTAATGTTCTTGACAATTGTTCTAAGGGAAGGATAGTTTAAATCCTTAGAGGATATATAAAACAATATTAGATTTACCAAGAAAAGTCTTTTCTCCAGGACAAAAGATAGAGCCCTTAATTTACCATAATGTTTTCTTTGGTTAGTACTAGTTCCACATTGTTCTGTGTTTTCCATACCTGTTATTTGAGCGTGCTTTTACATAATATAACACAAAGAGATTGTGAAATTTTATGTTCCCTCAAATATCTACTAAATAATTACTATAGCAACATAATTTCCCTTTTTAACTCTGTCCAACAAGTAATAATTATTTTTTGGGGGGAGGGATCTATTATTTAATACTTAGGTGGAATGGCTTTGAGAATGTATTCCCATGGTTTAGGAGGAGAGGTAGTTGGCTGAAGGTAGAAGGCAGAGGTAAATGCTTTTATTATTCACCAGATTACTTTATTGGATTAGTTAACCGTTACTTAATAAGTTATCTGTAGAAATTAGGCCTGGGAGGGTGGTGGTGGTGGGTAACATACATTTTAAAGATAGGCTTATGTTGGAATAAGGCCTGGCCTAAAAAGGTATCCCTTACTAGTGCTTTTTTCAAGTTATTTATTTATTTATTATTTTCAGAGAGAGGGGGAGAAAGGAGGGAGAGCAGGAGAGAAACATCAATGTATGGTTGCCTTTCACCTGCCTCCAGCTATGGACCTGACTGGAGACCTGACTTGCAACCTGGTTATGTGCACTGGCTGGGAATGGAACCAGCAACCTTTGGGTTCGCAGGGCAGTGCCTTGCTAGTGCTTTTTGATGTTCTCTCAGAGGTCAGGAGGAAGCATGACAGACCCTGGGCAGGAAAAGTTGGAGGAGGTGAGAGGACCTTCAAATAATCTTGATCGTCTGGGCTAATTTAACAAATATAGTATCTGGTGCCAGTGGAAATGTCTTCTAAAGATATCTACTTGGCAGCTATCTCTCCTGATTGTACAGGTTCATTTGTAAAGGAGAACATTCCCAGATAGCAGGTAGAGTATTATAATTATTTCAAGAGTATAGAGTATACCCAGCAGAGTCTCTTCTGCTAATACTGCTGAAAACCAAAACCAAACCAAAACAAAAAGCCCTGAATGTCCACTGGCTGTGGGTTTAGCAGGGATGTGAGAGGAGAGTAGGGAAGTGCATGCCTTAGCACAGGACTTGGTCAAAAGTTGGTGAAAACACACGCAACTGGTTTCGGTGGAAAGAGTCTTTCCGTATTATGACTAGTTGACCATCATAAGTAAAGTCCTCAGGTCAGGACCTGGATAATGCATACTTAGTATACTCCAATGGCAGCTCACACATAACACTTTGTCTGAGTATCCTGTAGAATTTATGACATGCTGTTCTGTGTTAGAGTCACCAGAGCTAAACTGTGAGCGTCTGGAAGTCAGGGGCGGTGTTTCAGCAATCATTGCGTTCCCATAATGCGCACTCCATGGAGCTCAACCACTGTTTTCTGAATTGAACTGAATATATTATGATGTCTTCTGATTCTAGCTCTAAATAACTTAGGTAAAATAAATAATAATGGTGCTTGATGTGTCCTATTGCATTAGAGTCCAAATCCAACAACAAAAGGGTGACCCATGGGATGTATAGAATAGAGACTGGTTCCTTCTTTCCCAAAAGATAGCAAGTGAGACTGAGAAAAACTTCTTTCAAAGGCAAAGCAAAACAAAAACTCTCTTCTTTCTCTCTTGTGATTGAAATAATGGGTGTAATTCTCTGGTGAGTGGAGAAAAAGTTTGGCTTCATTATTCTCCATTCTTCCTTTTAAAAAAATTTTAAAAAGATTTTATTTCTTTATTTTTAGAGAGAGAGGAAGGGAGGAAGAAAGAGGGAGAGAAACATCAATGTATGGTTGTCTGTCACCTACTTCCAGCTACAGACCTGGCTGGAGACCTGGCTTGCAACCTGGTTATGTGCCCTGGCTGGGAATCAAACCAGCCACCTTTGGGTTCGCAGGCCAGTGCCATTCCATTGAACCACCAGCCAGGGCCATTCTGGCTTTTAATGTAAAGAAAGGCAATGGATAAACTATATATTATATTCTGAAACTTAAAAAAAATTGAGAACAAAAAGGGGATGGATGTAATACAACAACAATAAAATTAAAAAAAAATTAAAACTACATTAATTTCTTTTAAAGTCTCTCTCTTCCCTGCTTTCTTCTTAGTTTATCTTAATTAACTTTTCAAAAGGGAGACAAAGAGTCATGCCAGTTACCTCAAAACCAAAATATACTCTGGCTTTATAATAGGTTTTGGAGCTGAAAGAAAGGGAAATATGAGGGAAACATATAAAACAATTGGGAATGTTATTTATATCTTGAGTGAAAATAACAGTTATATATTTTATGAATAGCAAGAATATGGCCCACGAAATTATATTTCAAGTCTTCAAGAAATTCTTCAATATGTAAAGGAAAAAGCATATATTATAGATATAACTACATTCAAAGTAAATTTGACAAAATAGTTTTTACCTCCTTTTATATTGAATAGCTGAAAATATATAACAGAAAATTTGTTCACTTATGACAGAAGAGAATTGAGTATTAATTTACTTGTTTGTTTCAATCTAATTATTTATCTGTGCTTTAATTTAGGGACTTTGGTAATAACTAGTTTGTACTTATAGTTCTCAATTGAGAGAGAGAGAGAGAGCTCAATTTATAAATTAACATTTCCCTGCATTCTTCAAATAAAATTAGACCCATATTTAAATTCCACAGAGGTTTGCACTTATTAGCTCTGTGGTCTTGGGAAGTTATTTGATTTGAGTTCAGTTTCTTTATCTGTAACATGAAGCTAATATTTGCTTTGTAGTGTAGTTACATGGATTAAATACACAATAATGAAAATACTTTTCATAGAGATGGGGAACATTTGCTTAATAGATGTTATAATTCTAATTTTGCATTGTATTTAAATACTTTTATTATTTTTCTAACATAATTTGGCTTAACTAGTTGACAAAATAACAATTTGGGTGTGGTCTGCTTTCTCTTTTAGAAGTTCATATTCAGGTTTGAGAGAAATTCCATGAAATTTTAAGGGACAACATATACCCTCAAGAGATAAAGGTCTGGTGAGAAGCCATAAGAACAGGGAAAATAGAAATTGTTTTTGGCTACCTGTCATTTATTATCACTCAACAGCCACCTTTCCTCCAACACCTCCTCACCCCTTTCTCATATTAAGAAAGGAATGTTTTTATAACATGAGAGGTTTTTGTAGAAATGAATAGAAAGAAATTAAAATTTACTGTAATATCAGGAGAAGGGTGGAAATTATTTTTTCAGGTTACTGCATAAGTGAAATATCAAACCAACCCTTTAATATTAGGGTTAATATTAGAAAAGTGATAGCATGTATAAAATTTAAAAAATATTTTATTTTGTTTGTATTACATTCTTTACCAATAATTCCCCCCTACCACCTCCCAGCATTTGTGGCAAAATTTCCCTTTTTAAACATCTTTTTGGAATGGCTGGATTTTTTCATGGTGGGCATTAGAAGGAATGGATCTGACTCTTACTTTACTGCTTCTATCTGTGTCATCTGCTTATTATAATACAACAAAGACATAATGATGGCAATAGATATATAGTATTTACTATGTAAAAGACACTGTTGAAAGTGCTTACCTCATGATATACAGTATTCAAAACAGTATCATGCTGTAGGTACAATTACTATCATTTCTATTTAACAGATGAACAAACACAAAAGTTAAATTTTAACTTTTGTTTACATTTTAAACAGCAAAGTTAAATTATTCACTCAAGGTCAGAGTATTAGTGGTCTAGCTAGTATTTGAGTGGAAGAATTTTGGCTCTAGAATCTTGCCTCTTATTTGCCATCTTTTTTTTTCCCCCCTCTAATTGGTCAGCAGAGGGAAGCAGAGGAGTAAAGGATGTGCAACAGGCAATGAATGTGGGAAACACTTTGGCTTCTTTTAGACTTTGGGCATTGTGCCTTTTAAGTAGACCAAATGGCAATTCCAACATTGTAAGGGTAAAAACTATTTTCTCTTTAGAGTAGATGAGTCCTGGATAAGATGCAGGTTTTGTGACCATGCGACCTTGAACAAATTACTTAATCTTTGTTTCATTCCTTTATTTTTCTGATTTAAATACCTTGTGCGGTTGTTTGGTTATATCAAATGTGAAAGTTCTCTGAAAGATAGAATCTATGTGAAAAGGGGGAAACTGATTGAATATTAAAAAGTCCATACCCCTGGCTGGTGGCACAGTGGTTAAGGTGCCGGCCTGTGAACCCAACGGTCACTGGTTTGATTCCCCAGCCAGGGCACATAATAAGGTTGCAAGCCAGGTCTCCAGCCATGTGCATAGCTGGAGTCAGGTGAAAGGCAACCATACATTGTTGTCTTTCTCCCTCTCTGTCTCTCTCTCTTTAAATTAAAAAAAAAAAAAAAAAAAAAAAAAGTCCAACTAGTGGTGTGATTTTCTTTTGTAGCTCAAGTTCATTTTATTGGTTTCCTTGTTTGTAAAAGGTAGAAAATAAAAATATCAGTTCAGGATCTTTCTGGATGAAGCTGAGATATACAGAACTCAAACCAAAGAGGGACAGAGACAATTTAGTCCATAATCATTTTGAATCAACTGAATCTTGTGTTAAGTTAAAATTATGCTCAAACAAGAAACCATGAGTGTCTCACTTTATGTCTCTCACTCCCTCTCCTTGTATTGATTTAAGATTGTAGCTTACAGAGAGCTGTTGCTAGGGGACAGATTTTCTCAGGTTTCTGTTGAAGAAATATTCACAAAGAAGCCATGCAATTTGCAAGAACAGCCAATAAAAATCATTGCATAAAGCCCTGTTCATTATCAAAAGCACAGCATATCAAAAAAATAAGAAGATTCAGTTTAATTGTGCATTCAATCCATTCAAGGGGGCAATTTTGGCTTGAATTTAGGGCACAGGACAGTGTAAGGAGCACCCTTAACATTTCTGCAATTGTTTTTAAATTATCTATTCATTCAGGTAAACAAAAGTTATTGAGGCCCATTCTGAACAGGGTGGAGGGGGTGGAAAATGGGCAGGGATTATTTAGTAAGACCCAACCTAGAGGAGTTTATAGCCTGGTAGCAAAGAATGACTCACCATTTTTGTAAGTCATTATCAACCAAATAATGGCCATTTTATTTGGTTCAGTTGAATGCTACTAATACGATGTGGTTTGCATAGTGATAGAGATATCTGAAGATACTGAGTAGAATATAGATTGAAAGAGATGAGTGGTGGTTAAGGAAACTATCTCAGAGACATCTGAGCTGAGGTATGGACAATGTGCATGAATAAGGTAAGAAAAAAAGTGGACGAGGAAGACTGAGCAGGGGAGGTGAAGTGAGAGACAGCAGGATATATGTAGGGCACAACATGCTGCTTATTGTTGTTTGTAGTGCAAAATGAAAAACAGCGACAAAAGGAGAATCTGAAAAGGTTACACAGAAGTCAGGATATGGAAGAATTTGTATTCCACGATAAATGTTACCACCGCTGGACCCCCAAATGAGCATGATTCTGATCTTCTTGGGCTGGGATCAACATTTCCCTTTATTTCCTCTTTAAAATCCTGAATGCAGCCCTGGCTGGTGGTGAAGTGGATAAGTTGCCAGCCTAAGAACCCAAAGGTTGCTGGTTCAATTCCCCAGCCAGGGCACATAACCAGGTTGCAAGCCAGATCTCCAGCCAGGTCTGTAGTTGGAGGCAGGGGAAAGGCAACAACCATACATTGATATCTTTCTCCTTCTGTGCCTCTCCCTTTTCTCCCCTCTCTGGAAATAATAAATAAAATCTTTAAAAAAATAAATAAAATTCTGAATACATTCCTTGCCCTTAAAACAATGGTTAGGTGAAAATACACTGAAATAAGAGCAGAGGAAACTTATATTTTATTCTTAAGCTGTTAAATAATTGTTTTAAATATAACACTGATTCCTAATTTTTCCACTTGTGAAAATAGATTTTAATGAGATTTTGAGGGTAAATGTTTCATATAAGTAAGATAAATAACCTTATTTTTAAAAAATATTTTATTTATTATTTGTAGAGAGTGGGGAAGGGAGAGAGGTGGAAAAGGAGAGAGACATCAATGTATGGTTGCCTTTCACCTGCCTCAAGCTACGGACCTTGTTGGAAACATGGCTTACAACCTGGTTATGTGCTCTGACTGGGGAATTGAACCAGCAACATTTGGGTTCACAGGCCTGAGCCTTATTCACTGTGCCACCAACCAAGGGGAATAATAATACTTTCATTGCTATCTTATAAATTGAAAAAATCCAAATTAGAAATTATTAATACATATAGCTTTATCATCTATATCCTTAATCTCGATTATGTTTATAATTTCATGTATTCAAGAGTTCTTCCAGTAAAAAACTAAATATGATAAAATTACTGAGAACTTCTATTACTAAATCAAATACTATATATGTGTGTGTGTGTGTGTGTGTGTGTGTGTGTGTGTGTATAAACTTATATTTAGAAGCATGCACACATGTATGTACAACATACAGTAATAGGAAGGTAAAATTGGACATTTAATGATTTCATTAACTGTTTGAAAATAAAATGATTATTGTCTTAAAAAACTTTGAAGTAGCCCTGGCTGGTGGCTCAGTGGATAGGCACTGGCCTGCAAACCCAAAGGTCACTGGTTCGATTCCCAACCAGGGCAACATAACCACATTGCAAGCTAGGTCTCCAGCCAGGTCTGTAGCTAGAGGCAGGTGAAAGGCAACCATATATTGATGTTTCTCTCCCTCTCTGCCTCTCTCCTTTCTCCTCCCTCTCTCTAAAAATAATAAATAATAAAAAAAGTGGTAAAAATAACTGGAAGTAGTCCTGTAAATAATTACAAATTATATAAATAAAGCATTATTATTCTGCAATATGACCCTATGATTCTAATCTTGTCATTGGCTGAGTAATAATCATCTTTGTACCTTCAGCACCCATCACAGTGCTTCACCAACGTTAGGAGCTCAAAAAATTTGTTTTATTAGTGGGTAAGAGACACCCTAATCTTCTCTCATTTCTCCTTCTCCTTGATAGTGCTAGTGTTTGTTCTAAAACATCTCTTACCTTTTCTTATTTCACATTTTGCATTAAATATTACTCTCATATTCCTTAGGTGATTATGTGTCTTATTAAGTTACAGAGCTAATGTGGAGCTATCTTTAGAGAAACTCATTCTCATGAATTCACTTCTAAGGCTAATACAGTTATAACTGGAGAAGCTTTGTTTGAAAGTCTATTGAAAAAAATAAAAGGGCCTTGACTGGGAGCTCAGTTGGTTAGAGTGTTGTCTCAGTATGCCAAGGTTGGAGGTTTGATCCCTGTGGGTCAGGGCACATACAATAATCAATCAACTAATGCATAAATAAATCAAACATCAAATTGGTAATTCTTTCTCCTCCTTCCCTCCTCTCTTTCAAATTAATAAATTAAAAAAGGTGAGCCTTACAGACATATAGAATCAACCTAACAACTCCTGACTTTTCCAATCTTAAGACTTTTCTTCCTTTACCAGAGTTTATCTCACATTTGTGATGTGTTTATTTAGGAATATGAGACTCTGCATGTGCAGTCAGTGTGAAACTTGGTATTGAGATTTTTCATAACAAGTTGCAGCTCTTAAAAAGGATGCTTGATATAAAAATACTCAGAAGGCCTAATATAAACCTAACTTTTTCACATATAATTGAATATGCAATTTCTATCTTTCATAGAAATATCTGAAGCTGTGAGTTATGTCTTGTTCACTGTCATATATCCCCAGGCCTAGAGAATTTCCTGGGACATAGTAAACACTCAATAAGTTTATGCTGAGTCAACAAGTGGGAGAAAAATACAGGTAATAGAATCCTCCAGGCAGAAAAGCAGAGAGGAAGCTGGGCGTTAGGCAAATAGAGAGAAGCTTATTTCTTAGTGATAAATGTATATAGGTAGACCTCTGGTAGATTTTGTTAGAAGCAAAGGAAATATGCGTACATCCCCAATATCCTTAAGTTCTTTGTAGCCTTCAACACTGACAGCTAGAGATGTAGAAACACAGTCTGAAATCTTCTTCTTAAAAGCCTAAAGTTTGGGTATTGAAGATGCAAATATCATGAATGGTCCATAATCAGTATTAAAAGTCCTTATACAATTAACTACCTATTTTAGACTGGTATAGGACTGGAATGGAAAAGAACATAAAGAGATTAGTCAACAATACAGAACCCACATGAGAAATGGGGTAAGATCAATTAGACCCATTTTCCTTCATTACATCTGATATTTTCTGATTCCTTAGTAAGAAAGATGTGATAACTAGTAGCAGAATCCTATTATGCACAACTAATTTTTATGATATGTATATTTATGCAGAAGTCTTTAGTGTATGAAACTGTGTATAGCTCAGAGTATAGTTTACAATATTGTCAATTAATACCCTGATTGTCTTTATAATTGCTAGAAATATAATACATTGAATTTAGGTATTATTTTAGAAAGGAAGTTTCTAAATAACTATTTAAATAAAGAGATGAAATCTATGGTGGTTATTACTGTTTGGTACCCTAACAATGTTTATTTCTGTCTGTGAGTGAGTTATACAGAGAGTGTGTGGGCTTGAACTGGATCCATTAACATTTTGTTGTTGTTGTTTAGTCTTTATGTCAGAATTTTCCAGATGACAGTCTAAGGACAAGGGTTTTGGATGGTGTAATACTGCTATTTAAAGTTATCATTTGTATTAGCCATTATGCTGAGCTTTTTACATGTATTGCATTTAATTCTCATGAAAACCTTGCAATACCACTGTTAATAATAGAAAAGTGTCACAATGTGTCAGAATAATTCAAAAAGAGTTATTGGTCTACTGGTCTACCTTGTTTTTATGTGTGTTAATTCATTTACTTCTCAAAGTAAATTTAAAGAGGCCTATTATTTTACCCATGTTATAGATGGGGCAACTGAAGCAGAGACGTTAACTACTCACCAAGGGATACGTGGATGTGTAGCACAGAGCTACAGTCTAAATCGAGGCCATCTGGTTTTATTGCCCAAACTCACAACTGCTCATATGCCTATCATATTCTTTAAGGTGGCTACAGCCTAAGAATGGCCTTGTTTTATTGTTTCTTAAATATTTAAATATTTCCTCACTTGTATTTTCAGATGTAAAAATGAGCCAATTTATTTAGATTTCAGGTACATCAGGAAGTCTATTTTCTCATAAGCTTGCCTTAGAAAGTTAGTTGAATGATTAGAAAATTTTTGGCTGAAATATAAAGTATGAGCTGTTTTAAGGCATACAAATGTAACTATGTTAGCTAAAACCAAGCACAAGTTCTGTTTTGAGCTAGAGTATTGCCAAAGGTTCAAAGTCTTGATTTCTGAAGCACAAGAGAATTGATCAATTCTGTGGGGGATTCATTGCTAAATCTATATGACTTCTTACCATTAATCCACCCACTTTAAAAACAGTGCAATTCAAGTTGGCCAACTTTACTTCCTTGATCATTATCTTCACTCATTCAAAAGGGAAATAGTAGTTATACACTTTTGAAATAAAATATAAGGATATTAAACCTCTAAAAGTTTAATTCTGCAAGATTGGATTTTATCCATGCACCTTTTAAAAAAATCTTTTCTCTTGCCCTTCACCCTCTTCCTGCTTTTTTAATGCATTGCTTAAAAACAAAAAAAAAATGTTTACAATAGCCAAATGCTGGAAACAGTCTAAGTGCCCATGAGTAAAGGAGTAGATAAAAAAAAAAAAACAAAAAAAAAACTATGGTACATTTACACAATGGAATACTACACAGCAGAAAGAAAGAAAGAAGGAACTCTTACCCTTCATGACAGCATGGATGAACCTGAAGAGTATTATGGTAAGTGAAATAAGCCAGGTGGTAAAAGATAAATACCACATGATCTCACCTCTAAGTGGAACCTAATGAACAAAACAAATGAACAAAATAGAACCAGAGACAGGGAAACAAGGAACAAACTGATAAGGACCAGAGGGGAGGGGGAAGGGGATAAGGGAGGAAAGAAGAGAGACTACTCAAGGAACTAGTATAAAGGACCCATGGCCATGGACAACAGAGTGGGCATTGACCATGGGAATGGGGGTGGGGGATTGGGCAAGGGAGAGCAATGGGGGAAAATTGGGACAACTGTAAAAGAACAACAATAAAATAAAAAATTAAAAAAGAAAAGAAGTTTTCATATAATATAGTGACACACAGTGAGTCTATGAGAAGACAGATCCCACTGACAGTCTCTTCTCAGATTTTTACTTCTTGGGTCACACATATGTGTCGGTAGCCCTGGGACCTCTTCTCTCATTGATAAATATTTATTCAGTGTGCTTTTTTGTTGTTTGTTTATTTAGCTTCCTTGGCTATCTCTCTCTTTAGCCTAGCAGATACTATATCTTAGGATGCAGAATATTATTATTATTTTAAGATTTTATTTATTATTTTGAGAGAGAAGGGAAGAGAGAGAGGCAGAGAGGGAAAGAGATATCAATGTATAGTTGCCTTTCACCTGACTCCAGCTAAGGACCTGTCTGGAGACCTGGCTTGCAACCTGGTTATGTGCCTTGGCTGGAAATTGAACCAGCGACCTTTGGGTTTGCAGGCTGGTGTCTTATCCACTGAGCCACCAGCCAGGGCCCAGACCATTGCTTTTAATATTAGTACTTATAGACTCTGCATAAAACCCTACTACTTCTTTCTATGTATACTGTGAATCAAGAGATCAACTTGAGACTACGAGGTAGGTACAAACTAAGTAGAAGATATCTTTAAGAACATTATGATCTCTTTGGGTGAGAAAAGCTGTCTAAATAGGAAACAATGGGAGAAGATTAGCTATTCCTCCTGGGAGTACTTTTTTAGCAGATACCCATATGACTTACTCCTTCAATTTATTCAGACTTTTGCTCAAAGATTATCCCCACAAAAAGGACTTTTGGACTGTCCTATCTAAACATTCCCTTTGGCATTCCATTCCCATATATTCTATTCTATTCACCTGGTTCTTTCCCCAATAGTTCTTATCATCAGCTTATTTTATATGTTTGGTAGCTGTCTGTACAACCAGTATATAGCTCCAATGGGACTGGCACTTTGTTCTGTTCTATTCTTACCAGCTAGAGCGGGTGAGAAGGTTGGTTCAAAGACATTCAATAAACATTTCCTGGATGAAGAAAATTTAGGTTGTTTTAGGTAGAATAAAAGGAAGCATATATAAATATGAATTCAGCATATTTTTCACCTTTGCGGTAGGTATTTTAAACATTAGTTTAGACTTAGGATATATGGATCATTGTTTAACTATCGAGGATGATTTACTATCACTTTGACCAACCTCCTTTGTGGGCACATTGGGAAGACAATTTAGGGGTAGTTGTCCAGCCTCTCAGCCATTTGAAACTAATGTATCCATCAATGAGAATTATAGAAGAACTAAAGTTCAGACCTATAATGAGCAATGCTTGTTGAGCTGCATACAGAATACAGAGCAAGTGGCATCTGTTGCTTATTATCAGGAGTAGAGGAAAAACTTTAGCCCATTGCATCTTGATATTGGAGCTGCTGAGGAAAACAGTGCAGTCAAGCACTGGAAGAAATAAGGCTTTACTCACATAGACAGGAGACAGAATAAGATTAGCTTCTGTAGTGGGCATTGGTCCCCTTGGCCAGCAGGTCCCCTTGGCAGTCAATGTAGGGCAAATTTTTTGCACTAGCCCCTCTAGTGCCCTAGAATGAAGAATGTTCCTTCCTTCCCTGCAGGGGTTCAGAGATAGTGGGTGGGGAGGACCAGGTGCCATGTGAGGCACTTGCTTCAGCAGAATAAAGGAACGCACACATTGAGTCTGAAATGGAGGTACTCTCACAAAACGTGCTATGTCTACCACAGGTGAGGATTCTGTATCTTGCTAGGAGGCATTCAGGTTCAAGGTCCATTCTTAGGTGGCCAAGGGTTGGAGGTGGTGATGTCAAAAAACACATGTATTAAACTAATTTTCTCAATACAAAAAAATCTGAAGCACATGGTTCAGAATGCTCCTGGGCAAATGGAAGGAGCTGGCTAATGCCCAGTTAAATACTATGTAGTCAATTTATTTCCCCATTTGTTTTTCTTTTTTTGAGGTATCTCCCCTCCAAAACCATTTACATGTATATATATATATATACATATATATATATATACACACACACACACATATATAATATAGATAATTGATTTTTTATTTTCCTTAAAATTAAATTATTATTTTAAAAGATTTTATTCATTATCTTTAGAGAGTGGGCAAGGGAGAGAGGCAGAGAGGGAGAGACTTCATTGTATGGTTGCCCTTCACCTGCCTCCAGACACAGAGCTGGCTGAAGACCTGGCCTGTGCCCCATCTGGGAATCAAACCAACAACCTTTGGGTTCACAGGCCAGTGCCCCATCCACTGTGCCACCAGCCAGGGCAAAATTAAATTATTCTTGAGCACAGAATCAAGTAGAGGGATTTTACTACTTGAACTTGGAACTTGGTTTTCCAAGATGGACACTTGTGCATATCCTTGGACATGATTTGAACATTTGAAGATTTCATCCTCTGTATATGGTCTCAGATATAATAGGTTGGAAATATGATAGAATCGAATCAAATTTGTGGTGAACAGACTTGAATATCAGTGATTATGGTGGACATGTAAAACACAGAATATATCACAGAGCATTCTTATACTAGTTAATCATTGTATTGTTTTCTCCTCAGGTCAAGCCATTTATTTTGACCTCTTGTTTTAATTACTGTCCACCACTAACACTACCTGTGGGTCTGAAATATTGGAATATGTATTTCTCAAGGAAAGTATATAGAAGTACTAATTTTTTCAAATATAATTTGCTTGGATAATTTCTATACCTCCAGACACCAACTCACCAAAATTTCCTTGTTGTATGCGTACCAGAACTTTTATTGAGTTTTTTCCTTTTTTAGTTTTGGTGTAGATTGAGCATAGGAAATAAATTTGATGGAGAAGTGCAATGAAATGTTTCATACCTAAGTTTGAAAAGAATTTTTGATAATAACAAATAAAAAATTGGCTGAGGTAAACTCTTTCAATTTGAAACTGTAAAGAACAGCAATTTTCAATAACATGATGATCATGAATATTCCCTTAGCAATTCATGCGTGATACCTGCTTTATGCCAACAGGATGCTTAATGGAAGTTTTTCTGGCTCTATTGTCTTTTCTACCTGATCAGTAGAAAGAGTAAAATAATGGAGAATGCTGACCTTTAAAAAAAGTTTTGGCTCAAAAATGTACACCCTAGAGCACCACAATGACAAGAACTAGTCACAGGGCTACATGTAGATGCAAGCAGGGTGGATGAGGGAAGGTCTCGTGATGAAGCTGGACATGCTTCCTGGCTATGTGGCAACAGCCCTGTAACAACTCTGTACTGTAAATGAAGGAATATGCATTTTTTCGGTGATTCCTTCTGCCACAGTTTGCCTTCTAGCCACCACATATTGTGCAGAATGATTTTTTTGCTTTTGCTATGCATTAAACAAACTCAATACCTCCTTCAGGAAAAAAATTTCCCCTCACTTTTTTCCATGGCTCTTGATTTTGTCCATGTTTTAGCTTGATGTAGGTATTGGAAGTAGATCTTCCATGAGGTTGGTTTCTTGCTGGTACAAATCTGAGAATCAAAGTTTGAGGCTGAAACAGTTATAGACCCATCAGCTAAAACCAGCAGGTAAAGCCAACACACATTTTGGTTCTTTCTATCTACTTTCCTTGGGCATGGCAGTTATGCAATCAATGTAGCTTTTATTATTCTCAATGTTTCATTTACATATGTCACCTACTCTAATGATAACCAATTCTTCCTCTTTAAAATATTAAACTCATAAGCAGGACTGTCAAAGGAACTATCCATCCAAAAGACAGACAGGGACATTGATCACTTTCCTGGCCTTCATTCTGGTGATCCACTTTATTGCATCTCAAACCACTTTTTCTTTATACAATAACTGTCATTGTCTAAGAACTCTGAAATTAGTCTATTTTCACAATTTTTCAAAATTCTGTCACTGACACTTCTGGAGCTGTCATTCTATTTCTGGTACTTTGGTACAAGAAATACCAGTGTGCTGATAAAATGATTGGTGAATTCTCTATCACCACACTTAACAAAATGACTTCTCTTACTCATGTATCATTGGTTTATTAAATGACACTTCTGTTTTGATGAAAAAGGATTAATATCTACTTTTAATGCAGTGAGGACACAAATCTTATTTATCAATTCAGATGTGAAAAAATATGTAATTTTGTTTTTCAAAACATAATTTAAATTTATTTTATGTCCTGTTTTGACATAGGAAAAGAAATAGTCTCTGTAAATATAGGATTCTTTCTCTTTCACCATGTGACAAATAAGATGTAGTGGGAAGGTGGTGACTGTTATGTCCAGCTTT
Organism: Noctilio leporinus; assembly: GCA_004026585.1. NCBI lineage: Eukaryota > Metazoa > Chordata > Mammalia > Chiroptera > Noctilionidae > Noctilio > Noctilio leporinus. Next base: position 34,750 of record PVIW01010272.1, read on the forward strand.
CAGTGGCTGATGGAGTGAGGGTGGAGAAGGGGAGATGTATCTGAATTTCAACAACAGATCCTGGGGAATATCTCCGGAGATGCATGTCATCTGATCCTTTGTCCATCAATCTATGCAGATTGTGTCTGAGACATCCTTGCTTCTACTTCCTGACCTCTTCACGAATCTGGTTCTTCCCATTCCTGTCACACTTGAGGCCATGGGAATCTTTGTAAGGTTGTTGAAGTTTGTTTCCCCAGATGTGAACCTGCCTCTTTGCTCCCAGGGCTCTTCCCAGCAAAAGTGTGCAGGTTCTCTCTCTCTGTCTCTCTGAGACTTAGAAACAGCTATATGTTTTCTCCTTGGTCTGCCTTCTTTCTAGTTCAGGGGAAACTTTTTGCTATCTAAGGGGCTCTTTTTTGTTCTATAGATGTTCCTCACAAATAGTATTAAAAAATGCTTGGGACCTTTTTCTTTCTTAAAGGTGTGTGTGCACATGTTTTTGATTGATTTTAAAAAATACCAAGAGGATTTAAAAAATACCTGTTTCACTAGGATGAAGCATACTTGGCTGGCTGCACAGAGAGGTGATGCCCAAGAGAAGGAAAAAAAGAGGGGATAATCAATTAAACAACAGCAGCATCAGCTTTGTCCTGGCACAGTTTGTCTTAGGGCTATTTTCTATCTTTTTCCTTGTGCCCATTACCAGCAAGCTCCTTGCTCTAATGATATGTTGCATCCATGTGACTCCTCCTCCATTCTGGCTGCTTGAACTAGTTCTTGCCGGTGGAAGTGTGAACATAAACTTTCACACTTTTTGATATCTAATGATTTGATAGGGTGCTTACTGCCTATCAAATATGGGTCCATGTTTTGTGTCGTAACATCATGAGGCTAGTTTAATTTGGGGGCAATTTAAAAGATTTTTGTCAGGTCTGGCTTTTAACTTTGCTGGTTAGCTTGAGGACAATAATGAGCAAAACTAACAACAAGCAAAACAGAACCAAGTATATGAATACAGTGAATAGGCCTTCAGTGGTTAGAGGGAAAGGGGTTGGGGGGAGGGGGGAGGCAGAGGCAAGAAAGGGGAGCAGCTTAGACAAGAACCTAGTATGGGGAAACCATGGACATGGACAACAGGTGTAATTGACTTTGGGGGGAATGGGTGGGTGGGGAGGGGGATGGAGGGGAGCAAAAAGGGGATGGATGTAAAACAACAACAATAAAAAAATAAAATAAAATAAATTATAATAACAATTTTCTGGCCACTGTGAAATCATCATTATTAAAGTGATAAGGTGATGACCATGTTTGGCTACCTAATTATATTTGTCAAAATGTAGTGACTCTTCCTCCAGCTTAGCAAAGTGGCAATATCCTAACTTGTCTTTTAATAACAAGCCTATTTCCACATGGATTGTTGATAATTATTAAGAAATAACAATTACACCAAGTACTTTTTCTAAGAGGCAGAACATAAAGGTTTTAAAATCTCAACTTCTGTTTGACAAATAAAATAACCAACAATCCTACTGAAAGGGCTTTGGAATCCAGAGGACTGTTTCTCTTTGAAGCAAAATCAAACAAACATGAGAAAAATGATGCAGATTTCCTTTGCATTCATCAAAAACAGGTGAGAAAAACATGCCATAGTGAATACTGGGTTTTCTTTTTAAGGGCCTCTTTATGTGCCAACGTTGAATAATTGTTCATTCTGTCTATGTTCTTTAGAGAAGTTGTCAGCAATGCTTTTAGCCTTGTAAATAAATTATTTTATAGCGGTTAAAATATTTTTATGTTCTCTTTTAGGGCTTTTTAAAATAGTAGGTTTTGTAAAAATACATACTATATTAGAGATGCTGTAAATGAAACGGTGAAATTGCAGACATACTAATTACCTTTTACTAGGAAGAAAAGGTATTTACTAAGAAGGGTAAATAGCAAGAGGAAGTGAAGGAGCTTAAAGCTTTTAGAAAGACTTGGTGGGTCTCCACCTCTACCAAAGCCTACCTCGGAAAGATAGGTATATAGCATTCTCTGCAATTTGCTTTTGATGTTAAGCTTCTAGTGAGAAAAAAGTATGAAAACTGAGTGGAAGATTTGTATTTTTCTTTTAGGCAGATTAAATCCCTAAATAGATCTTTTTGCTGAAAACTTCTGAAAGTTATGGATCAAATAATTTCAATAATTACAATGAATTAGTGATCTTGCATGAAAGTAATATTTTCAACACTTCTAGTGAAAGTAAGATCTCAGAAAGGACAGGGGAGCACAGAACTCATTTTTACCTTGAAAGCATTTGGTTAGCTTTGTACTTCTGCTTTGTATGGCCTAACCAGATAACTGATATATGAAATAAAATCCAAGACTCAAATACATTCCTTCCATATCCCTAAGATTCTACTATATACTTATCACAAAGGTGAACTAAAAATAAACCAAACACTTGTTCCTTTTACTCTAGCAAAGAAATAGTTAATGACTTGAACTTGGTGCTGAGTAGAAGCCAAAATTATGAAAACATAAACAAAAACCTCTAAGAATTTGGTATTACAAGTCTCGTTTGTATTCATCCTGAGTTTATGCTTCCTGGGTATTCTAAAAACTTCATTCTGAGAACTTAAATTAGAGTCATCCTAGATAGCAGTAGGTAGATGAAAAGAAAGTCTGAGAATGTAAAGATTTCCCACAAATAAAATCTCCTGGAAGCTGAGTATTTTGTAATTTAAAATAGCTACACACAAGGCAACATTAAGTGTAGCATAGAAAGACAACATCATCAAAGTTCTAAAGGAAGCACAAGAGACATGGGAAAGCCAGTGAAGAACTTAGTATTTATGTATTTATATCCCAGGGAGAAGAGAATACAAGTAGGGAAAAGCAGCATCTAACAACATAAAGGTATAATTCATGAAAGAAATAACTGACAAGCCAAACTTCATTAAAATAAAAACTTACGTTCTTTAGCCCTGGCCAGCAGGGCTCAGTTGGTTGGATGTTGTTCCATGAAGTGAAAGGTCGCCAGTTTGATTCTGGTTAGGACACATGCCTGGATTGAGGGTTCAATCCCTGGTAAGAGCTCATACATGAGACAACTGACCAATGTTTCCCTTCTCTTTCTGCCCACTTTTCCCTCTTTCTAAAAACTCCTACTCTTTAAAACAGTGAAGAGAATGAGAAGATACAGAATGGGAGAAAATGTGTGCAAAAAACCCTATCAGATAAAGGACTCATTCAAAAATACACAAAAAACACAACCAAACAATAATAAAATAAACAGTTCACCTAAAAATAGGCAAAAGAGCTAACAGATACTTCACCAAAGAAGATGTACTGATGGCAACTAAAACATGGAAAGTTGCGCAACATCATATGTTATTAGGGAATTGCAAATTACAACAATGAGATGCCACCACAGAATCCATTAGAATTGTGAAAATCTCACACGCTGATAACACCAAATGCCAGCAAAGATGTGGAAAAACAGAACCCTCACTCATTGCTGGTGGAAATGCAAAATGGTACAACTGCTTTGGAAGGCAGTTTGGAAGTTTTTTAATAAAATAAACATTCTCTTAATGTATGATTCAGCATCTGTGCTCCCTGGTATTTATCCAAATGAGTTGAAAACTTACATCCACACACAAAAGCCTTCACTCACATCTATAGCAGCTTTATTCATAATTGCCGTAACTTGGAAGCAACTAAAATGTCCTTCAGTAGTTGAATGGACAAACTGGGGTACATCCCAACAAATTAATAGTATTCAGTGTTGAAAAGAAATAAGCTATCAAACAATAAAAAGACTTAAATGCATATTACTATATGAAAGAAGCCAGTCTGGAAAGCAATATATGGTTTGATTCCAGCTACAGGACATTTGGAAAAAGCAAAGAAATGGATATAGTGAAAAGACCAATGGTGGCTGGGTGGCAGCTGAGGGCGGGGGGCGATAAATAGGCTGTGCACAGAGGACTTTCGGGGCAGTAAAACTATTCTTTGTGATGCTGCAATGGTGGATATACATCCTATATTTATCCAAACCCACAGAATGTGTAACACCAAGTCAACCCTAATGTAAACTGGACTTTGAGTAATAATGTTTTGCCAACACAGAGTCATCTGCGCCACTCTGGAGGGGGATGTTGATAACTGGGGCAGCTATGCACGTGCAGAGGCAAGGGGTATATGGGAAATCTCTATATTTTCTGTTCAATTTTGTTATGTATATAAGACTATTATAAAAACCAAAGCCTATAAGATATAATGGCTGCTACACATATTAAATATTTTCTTGGTCTGTCAGTAGATAGAGCACAAAACGACGTCACAGTAACAATGCGGATACCTAGCAATCACAACTTTGTATTTCATGCTGTTCTTTACTCAAAGGAATGCAGGAAATGTACAAATTAGACTAAATTATCTTGTAGTGCCAGAAAAAGGAAGTGCTCAGCAAAACTAAACCAAACCAAATAAAACACATAAGCAAAGTACAATGAGTTGGTATGTCAAAAGACACAGTTACTAACAAGAAGAACTCATGATTAAAGCTAAAACAATATGAGAAACAATAAATAAAGTAATAATGGGTTATAATGCAAAGTGTAAAGTATCTATGAGTCCATACTAGTATAAACAAATGACTGAGTAAATAAGTAAATGAAAGAAAATAGAGATATATCCCATGCAACAGAACTTCAAACAATTTATATAGTTATTCTGCCCTCAAGGATATAGAGTATAACTCCTCAGTCTTTAAGTGTGGGCTGTACAAATTGACTTTCTTCTAAGTGAGCACAGTTTGGAAAAGGGGTGAAAGAATAATGCTCCAACAGAGAACATACTACTTTAGCAGCTGAGCAAGGTCAACAACCATAAGGCATACTGATACTATGTACTTCTGTTATTATGTGGTGAAAATAGTACTATCTCTCTCTAGTCTTCCTGATAAGAAAACACAATCCCAGTTTAATAATGAGAAAAACATCAGATACATCTGATGGAAATTCTGCAAAATACCTGACCAGTACTTTTCAAAATTTGTCAAGGTTATTGAAAAATCATACCTGAGGAACCACCACAGCCAAGAGGTGGGTAAGGAAACACAGGACAAAATATAATGTGGTATTCTGGATGGGATCCTGAAATAGTGAAAACACATTTGGTAAAATTAAGGAGATCTGAAAAATCTTAGAACTTTAGTTTCATATGTCAGTATTAAAAAAAAAAAAAAGATTTTATTCATTATTTTTAGAGAGAGGGGAAGGGAGAGAGGCAGAAAGGGAGAGAGTCATCAATGTATGGTTGCCTTCCACCTGCCTCCAGCCATGGACCTGGCTGGAGACCTGGCTTGCAACCTGGTTATGTGCCCTGGCTGAGAATCGAACTAGCAACTTTTGGGTTCATAGGGCGGTGCCTTATCCATTGTGCCACCAGCCAGAGCCATATGTCAGTATTGATTCATTATTTGTGACAGATGTTCTGTAATATTGAAAGATGCTAGTAATAGTGAGAATTGGGTGTGGAGTATAGTAGACTAAGTTTTAGTTTAAAAATATGACTCAGAACTTCCTCCAAATAATAAACAGCATTAATCCATAAGTTTAAAAAGAGCAATATGTCTGATCTTGGGAAAAAGAGCAATACATTTCTCAAAGGGAAACCAAATCCACACCCATACATGTAAAAGTAAAGTTGAAGAAACCCAAAGATGAAGAGATCTAAAAAAGTCAAAGAGAAAAAGCTGATGATATGCAAGACAACCACAGTGAAAGGGTCTGTCCATCTCATCAACAACAATGGAAGGCAGAAGACAAGTACAAAAAAGAAAATAATAAAGATAAGAGTAGTAATTATTGAATAAAAATAAACTTTGAGAATAGCAACCAAATAACAGTTGATTTAAAAAAAATACTAATATAACAGATGACTGACAGAAGAATAAGAGTGAGACACAACTATAAATACCAGAAATAAAAAGGACACAATTATTGATAGATGGATATGAAATGCAGAAGATATTATGGATAATTTTATGCTAATAAATTTAAAAATTGGGTAAACTATACTCACTCCTAAAGAACAACTTTTCAAAACTATCTCAAGACCAAAGAGAAAAACTTAATAATCTTGAATTATTTACATTATATTATACATTATATGATGTTATTAGTAAAAAAACATTATATTATTAGTAAAAAAAATTTCCAGAAGGAAAACTTGCTGCCCCGATGTCTTCCCTAAGCATTTCTGTTACCTGTTTAAAAACAGTTTAAATTTCTGGCAGTTCTGGGTGTTATTTTGTTTTGAGGTTACTTGTGATACTTCTCATGGCTGACTGTGCAAGGAGGTGAAGCATGTCTACCTATGCCTCCATATTAACCAGAGAAGATTTTATTTTGAATAAAATACTCTCCTCATATTTTAATTGTTATTTATTACACTTGTTCCAATTTTCCCCTCTTGTCCTTTTCTGTCCAGCCCACCCCCTGCTCCTACAGTCAATCTCCTCACTGTCTATGTCCCTGGGTCATTCATACATGTTCTTTGACTAGTCCTTTCCCTTTCTTTTCACCATTGTTCCCTTTCCCCCTCCCCTCCGGCCACTGTCAGTTCCATGTTTCCATGTCTTTGCTTCTATTTCGCTCATAGTTTATTTTGTTCATTACAAGTCTCTTATAAGTGAGATCATATGGTAGTTGTCTTTCACTGACTGGTTTATTTCACTAAGCATAATTTTCTCCAGTTCCATCTGTGTTGTCACAAAAGGTAGGAGTTCCTGCTTTATTTTTGCTTTAAATAACTTGTCAAAGTATTTCTTTCCTTCCAAACTAATCTCCTCAAGGAGAGTTCTGGAATATAAACAATTTAATTAATTTTTATATTTTATAAAGGTAGATGCCAAAGATGCACCATAGAAAATGTTTCAGTTTTTTTTTTTTTTTTTTTTTTTTTAAGATTTTATTCATTATTTTCAGAAAAGGGCAGGGAGGGAGGAACATTAATGTACGGTTGCCTTTCACCTGCCTTCAGCTAAGGTAATTACATTTTTAAATGTAAAATGCATCTCTGTCTATGGCTTAAAGGGTTTTAATGAGTGCTTTGGTATTGTAGAAGAATATAACAAAAGAGTTGAAGAGTGTATTTTCTTCACCAAATGACCTGAGACCAAGGTTATATATGTTTAAAAAAATTCAATGAGTTTAAAGATTATCACATGGTGCCGTTTTGCTCCTATCTTCTACGTGGCTACTTTTTATTTTTTCTTTCCTTGAAATGTGTTCAGGCTATAATTATGCATCCTTGATTTTGGTGTCAACAACCTCAGTTTCTGTTATTTTGAAAACCCTTCTTGAAAGTGGAAATAGGCTAATTTGTACATACTCTACTGCAAATGAATATTTTAGTTATAGAAAATCTCTTTAGAACTGAGGTATAGTATAAATAAATCAATATCCATTTATTAAGAGATGAGCTAATACATTTGGATGTTTTTCTGTAAGCATCATTGTCAATTCTAATCAAATTATGTCTGCTTAGCAACTTATAGTCACCTCAGAATGAAGCCTAAAATCCTGGCCTTGCCTGTATTCCCATCTTCAGAGCCTCTGTTTTATGCTTCAGTCATCTTGTACTTTTTTCAGCATTATGAAATTCTGTTCCTTCTACCTGGAATAGTACATCTCTTCTCCCCAAATCTACACCGGTTGATACTTTTGCTACACCCTACTATACCACTTATGTTGGTCCACATTAGTTTAATTTCCTATTTTCTTTCTTTTTTACCCTCTGCTGGATGGCCTAAACTCTGTCAGGGTAGGGACCACTTCCTTCTCGCTTACCATCCTGTCTTTTGGACCCAGCATAGGGTCTGCAACATGGTAAGCATTAGAGAATTATGCTTCAAATAGTTAAATGGGAAAATGAGGGAAAAAAATTGAATCGGACAAAGTCTTTAACCTTAAAGATCTTGCAATTCTATCAGAGATGATAAATTCACACTCAACTATGCTACGAGATTATATGGAACAAGCTAAGTGCCACAGAAAAAAAGAAAACTGTTGTAGAAGTAGAGAGGAAGGAAAAACTAGGGTTTCAATGTGTGCAGATGAGAGTGGAAAAACATGCCGAATAAGTTGTTTACATTGGACTGAGTGTACACATAGAGCAGATGCAAAGGATGAGGTCAGAGAAGGAGGCTGAGGCCACAGTTTGGAGGCCCTTGTCGTCCAAGCTGAGGAATTTATCTTTAACTTGGTTACCAAAGGAACACCTCTGATGGTGTTTGAGCATACCATGTGTTGCTTTATTCTTTTTTAAAAAAATAATTGATTTACTTTTAGAGAGAGGGGAGGAAAGGAGAGAGGGAGAGAAACATCTATATGTGAGAGAAACATGGATCATTTGCCTCTCATATGTGCCCTGACTGGGGACCAAACTGGCAACCCAAGCATGTGCTCTGACCTGGAACTGAACTGGTGACCTTTTGCTTTGTGGTGGGACATGAAACCCACTGAGCAACACTGGTCAGGGCTGGTTTATTCTTTTAGTCTTTGTTTCTATCAATTTATGATACACATTAGGGAGTTGTAAAAGTAAAAGTCTTGTATATCAAAAATATATAAGGCTTTCTACTTCCATTAATCCTCATGCTGGTTCCCTTACTCTTCCTTAATAAGAAGTAATAGTTTGGGAGAAAATAAGAGCATAATTTGTATATGTTTGGCTTTTGTGGCTTTAGTCTTAAACTTTGTCTATAAGAGAATCATAAATTTATTGTAAAATAACTGATAAGCTATTTTTGGTGTATTGATAAAATTCTTGATAATTTATTAGAAAAGGTAGTTCAATCAATAATATTTTAAGTTGTTTCAATGGTATTGTTTAGACTCAGCTTTATTATTTTAAATTTCAATATAGCAACTAGATTTTTTGTTTCTTTAAATGAGTAGTTATGAAATATAAATTTAGAAATTAAAAAAAGGAAATGACTGTAATTATTATGTATGAACAAAGGTATACTTGGAATCAAATAAAATGATGTTTTAAAAAGTTTGTAATAACATTAAAATTTTTTACCAGCCTTGACCAGTGTGGCTCAGTTGGGCATCATCTTTTAAACCAAAGGTTGCTGTTTTGATTCCAGGTTGCAGGTTTGGTCCCTGGTGAGCATGCAACTGATTGATGTTTCTCTTTCACATTGATGTTTCTCTCCCTCTCTTTCTCCCTCCCTCCCTCTTCCTGTAAAAATAAGTAAATAAAATCTTAAAAAATACTTTTTTAAAAAACCATATTTCAAGCTAAATAAAAAACAACTAGAAAGACAAACATTTATACAGTATGGTCAGGAATATGAAAAACACATAGAAAATGCTAGAAGAAAATTAATAAAGGTAGTCTGTTCTTGTACTGTGAGATTTTTTCTTCCTACATTGCCCTAACTTTATTTATTTGTTAAAATATTTTTTATCTTCACTGGACGACCTATTTTTCATTGATTTTTAGGGAGTGAGGAAGAGACAAAGGAAGGGAGAGACAGAATCATGGGTGTGAGAAAGTATCACTGACTGGCTGCCTCTCATGTACACATACTGGGGCTGGCATGTGTCCGGACCAGGGATTGTACGTGTCAGAGCTGGGACTGAACCCACAATCTAGGTATGTGCCCTAACCAGGAATTGAACCTGCAACCATTTGGTTATGGGACAATGCTCTAAACAACTGAGCTGCACTGGCCAGAGCCCTATATTGCCCTAATTTTAAATTCTGATCATTCATACCTAATTTACCTAGGTAATATATTAAAATAATAATAGCCTAGGTATTATATTAATTTTTCTATTCATATAACACTTTATACTTTAGTCTTCATCAGTTCAGGCTATTATAACAAGCTGCCATAGATTGTGTGACTTAAACATTTATTTCTCATAGTTCTGGAGCCTAGAAATCCAAGATACAGGACTTGCATGGTCAGGTTCTTGGAGAGGACCCTCTTCCTTAGGGTGTCATCTTCCTTCTGTGACTGTCATCCAAGGGGCCTCTGGCTTCTTAAAAGAGCACTAATCCCATTCATAAGGGCTCCACGATCATGACCTAATTACCTCCCAAAAGCTCAATCCCCTAATATCGTCTCATTGAGATTAAGGTTTCTACATATGAATTTTGGGGTGACACAGACATTCTGTCTATTGTACTTTTATCCACATGTTCTCAGAAATCAGATTAGAGAATGGAAAAGTAGCAAATTTTAGAAAATTCTAGATTGTCTTCTGTTTTTGTAGAATTTTCACTTTTGCCAGAGGTTAAGGTCATGATAGACATTTTATACTATTAAAAACATTTCTTGTATTTTTTTAAAAATTTTATTGTTGTATTACATCCATCCCCTTTTTGCTCCCCTCTGTCCCCCTCCCCACCCACCCATTCCCCCCAAAGTCAATTCCACCTGTTGTCCATGTCCATGGTTCCTTTATACTAGGTTCTTGTCTAAGCTGCTCCCCTTCTTTGCCTCTACCTTCCCCTCCCCCCAACCCCGTTCCCCTGACCACTGAAGGCCTATTCCTTGTATTCATATACTTGGTTCTGTTTTGCTTGTTGTTAGTTTTGCTCATTATTGTCCCGTAATGGGTGAGATCATATGATATTTGTCCTTCACTGACTGGCTTATTTCACTAAGCATAATACTCTCCAGTTCCATCCATGTTGTTGCAAAGGGT
>PVIW01010273.1:0-45451 GCA_004026585.1 Noctilio leporinus
CTTGGAGGCTGTGCTCAACTCTGAGACTAGTGCGGAAGCGACCACAGACCACATGTAAACAAATGGGCATATGTGTGATCCATTTAACTATTTACAAACAGGCTGCCAGCTCACCTGGCCACAGCTGGCCCACCGAACCCAAACCCCCGGCTCCCCGCAGTGGCTGTCCAAGCTCCTCCAAGAGGCCACAGCCACGTAATAACTTCATCCTCAGAACTTCCAACAAGTACCAGACTTCAAAGGGCCTCCCAGCCCATTTCCCCACTGCCTCCCCTCCCAGAGCAAGGTTGGAGGTGGTGTCACAAGGGGGTGAGTAGATCGGCCAGGGGGACCCCAGGTCTCAGTCCCGCCCTGTCTGCACGTCCCCAGGCACTCACCTGCTGCGGGAGGCTCTGCACAGCCCCAGCTCCTCCCCTTCTCTTCCCGATGCGATCTCGCACAATCCAGCTGAGGGCCCCCAGCCCTTTCCCAAACGGGAAACCCCAAAGGCAGGTGGGGGGATGGGTCTGAACTGCCCCAAGGAGAGGCCACGGGACAGATGACACCCCAGGAGGATGAGGTGGCCTGAGCGGGGAGGAGGTGTAACCCAGCCCGGGGACCCCGGGGCCCAGGAGAGGCCAGGCTGGGGCGGACCCCTGCCCCTCCAGGCTGGGCCCAGCTGGCCCCCACCCAGTCCTGGAACACCCCACCGGAGCCTGCGCCAGCCTCCCCACCCTAGCTCCGGTCCCCCGTAGGTGGCGCCCTGGCGAGAAGACCGCGAGTCCCAGGCTCAGGCTGGTCCCTGGCCTCTCCAGTTACACTAAAAGTGAGACAGGGGAAGATGGTATCGAGGTCATGCAGAGGCAGTGTGGGCTCATCCAACATTGATGCGGCCCTGAATTGCCCCAGGGCCCCTCATGGAGACAGGCTCCTGAATTCTTTGGGAAGGGTCCGCACCACAACTCACCACCAGCGTCGCACAGGTACCTTTCAGTTCCTGGATCTAAGGACTCACCAGTACAATCGGGGGTGTGGGGGGAACAGAAGAGAGTTAAGCCCCATCATGCCTAGTCCTGGGCCAGGGGAAGGGGCAGTGTGTCCCTCCACACCCCAGTCCCCAATCTCCCATCTCCCTCGTGCCTGGTGCAGGAGCAAAAGAGGAAGGAAAGGAGGGAGAAAGGGAGCAAGCCAGTGTGTCGTGGTCCAACCCCCATCCCCCGCCCCCAGCCAATTCCCTCCTGCACACCCTCCTCTACTCAAGCTATTTGCACACAGCCACTGGGTGGCGCACATACCCCAAGGTGCCCAAACTCATCACTATACATTCAACTGCCTGGCACAACACACACATGCCCCAGCTGTGCTCTTACCGGTGTACACACCCAGTTGCACACACGGATACACACTAACGGAGACCTTCTCCCAGAGAAGCCTGACCCATCCCTGCGTTTGCTCTCTAACACTTGGTGCTGGAGAGGGAATACCACCCAGAATGGCCCACCCAGGGCAAACCAGACTGCGGAGGGAGTGTTGGTGCAAGGGAAGTGCCCTCTGTGGCATTAATCGTGTGGTGTTTAGTTGGTCTGCAGGGCCAGGAGGGCATGGAGGCAGGGCCAGGCTGGGATTATGTCTTGGCTAAAGAAGGTGACCTTGTAAAGCGATAATCCTGGCTTCCAGTTTACCCTGGTGCAGATTCTCCCTGGCTCCAAGGGTTCCCCGATCTTGGGCCCCATCCCCCTGACTTGAACCCTGTGGCCCTCCTTCTCACACTAGGCTCCAGTCTGCTGGCATGGCTCTCTGGGTCACCCGCGGGAAGCTGTCTCCCCAGGCAACAGCATCTGCAGGAAGCTCCCTGAAGCCTGACGCTTCTCCACGACATGGCTAGGCACTCACTGACAGAAACCTGCCCCCCTCAATCCCCACCCCTCCACCCCCGACATGCACCCACATCTAGGGCTTTTTTTTGTGCAGAAGCAACAAGGCCAGATCATCTGCCATGGCTTCAGCGGCTGGCTGCCTGGGAACGTACACCTGAGCCAGACCTAACTGCTCCAACTGCAGGACGGCCCACACTGCTCAGGACGGACGGAAAGGGAGCGCACCTTTCCCAAGCATGTGCTGGGCCAGGATCTCCAGGTGGGACTCAGGCTTGATTGGCATTTATCATCAAGGCACAGGATTTTCCAGACTGAAGGAATTAGATGTCAGTGGATGCCCGTGAGCCCCTGCTTAACTGTTCTCCAAGCTGAGGGCACAGCTGGTCCTTCCTTTTACCTTTGGTCACAGAAAGGATATCTCTACCCCAGGGTCTTTCTGCTTGAATGCATCTGGTGACCCTACACGTGGGAAGCCACAGTGCCGAAGACCTCAAACCCCAGTGTGGGCTAGTCCCAAAGGACTTGAGAAGTCCTTGCCTCACTTCCAAAGCTGCCTTTTCTCCCGTCCCCCTGATCACCTTGGGCTCCAATCACACTGCCTCCTCCAGAGCTATTCCTTCAATGGCCTTGGTGCCGCCAGTCTCTTTTGGCCCTCCCATTCTAGTCATCCTGGTCCTGCACTGCTAGAAATCCACCAAAAGAAAAGCTGCTAAAAGCTCTGGAATAAAGCAGGGCCTCAATCCCCAGCCTGGGGTGGCTGCCTCCGCTGCCCCTTCCAACAACCCTAGGCCAGCATCCATGGCCAGGGCCTCCAGTCCCACCGCTCCAGCCTGGCCCTCCCAAGCACAGAACACACACTGAGACCATAGGTCGCGTATTACAGACCCCCAGGACCACAAGAGTGCTTCGCCAACCAGCCCCGCCCCTTCAACTTCAGGGGAAACAGGCTCAGAGACGTGGTGACTTGCCCGGATCCAGAATGGGATTAATAGCGCAGGTTGAGTCAAATCCTGGACTCTGGTTCCCCTACACAGGGCTCTTTCCAATACATCATTCTGCTTGGTAAATCCAAAAGCATCACCTCCTTATTTCTGAATAAGCTGCCCGAGGCCTGGTCTGCCCTGCTGCTGCCCAGTCCACGCCAGTCTCTCCTCTGACTCCCAGCCCCCCGCAGTAAGGACAGGCGTTAGCTGGCTCACCCAGTGACTAGCTCTGCGGTGGTCTCTCTACAGCTGTGTCATGGGTCCAAGACCTCAGAGAGAACTCTGGTTCAGTGTCCGAATCTACTTGTGAATTCTCCCCTGGACCTAAAGGCCCAGTCCCTCTTAGAGAAGCTCAATCTTGTCACCCATGACTCAGGAACAGGCTCAAGTCCCAGGCCCTTGAGTCCCCATCCGATGCTGCTCCTCATCCCTGGCCTGGAGGTCCTATGACTGTGTCCCTCTCGCCCGAATCCTGGACTGCCTCCCTAGATGTGGTCCTGACCCTTCTCAGCAACCCCCAACCCCCGCTTCCCTGCCCACACTCCTCACAGGGCTCCTGGGTACAGTGGGCAGGGCCTGCCTAAATCACCATGCCTATCTTTATAGCTAGGAGCGGCCCAACTTTCATAGTCACCCCGTGCCACCCCCCTACCCCCCCGACAGAGAAGTCATCAGCCCTGCTAGAAGCCGGGTTAAAAATTAAATAGCACTTTTACCAAGCACCAGATACTGTCCCAGGCACCCTGCATTTATTACCCCTCATGTGTACTAACACATTTAATCCTCACAACAACTCTATGAGATAGGTACTATTATCACAACCAATTTAAAGACGAGAAAATGGAGGCTCACAGTTGTTACATAGTCTTCCTAAGGTCACAAATGTCCTGTGCAAGTGACCTGAGTGCTCTAAAGGAACAAGGCACAACTTTCCAGAACACCAGAAATAGAAGCCACAGCCATTGCTCAGTAGCATCCAGGCACGGAGTCTGGCTCCCCCACCCCCCCAACCAGCCCAGCCGCACCCCAGCCAGAAGGATGTCGCTCTGCTGGCACCAAGTTCAGTTCAGAGCCAGGACAGCCTAATTTTTGATAACAGATGTACACATATCTGTTATGTGCACATAACAGATGACATAAATACATTACATAAATTCTCTCAGAATGGTAAAGTAAAAGGGCCACCTTTACAATAAAAATCTGACTACTTCTCAACTTGACGGAAACCTCCCTGTGCAGTATCTCCGGCAACTGCGTGCCCTGCTTGGGAACCAAGGGGCCGGAAGAAGTTCCACCAAGAAACTCCTAGCCACTGTGGTCCCCTTGTCTCCAGTAAGCTCCAGGTCAGTTAAATCAGGAACTGCACTTTACCTACTCCTATTGCTGATACGTGCGTGTGTGGTCTGTTTCTGCTATTCACAGCCGCCCTGTGAGTGTACAAACATCATCTCATTCACCACATAGGAGAAAATCATCGCCACCGTCTTACAGCGGGGGAAACTGGGACTGGAGAATATGAAGTGACGATTTACTTGATACGCTCCTAACTCTTAGGCCTTTGTTTCTTTTACTTTTATAAGTGGCATAATGATAAGAATCTTCCTTTCCTGTGCTGTATCTAGACAGCTAGTAAGGAGTGGTGCTGGTATTCAAACCAGGACTGCCTATATCCAAGCTCAAGTTCTTTCTACTGCCCCCTTTTTGCCATCTCAGCAACTCTTGGGAGTCCCAGCCCTTCCCGGACTTCCTTAGCTCAGGTCACATCTTGCTTCCTTGCCTTTCTCTCCTATTTAAAACTTATTACAAAGCTGCAACAGTGAGGTCCTGGCATAAGGAGGCAACTCAACAGGATGTAACATGCACATGTATATGAAAACATCAAGTTATATATATACCTTAAATCTAGATATAATTCCCCTGCCTCAATTATACCTCAATAATCAAAACAACAATAATCATATCAATGAAAAGAGAGGCATTAAAATGTCAATGTCTAGGAATAGCCCCAACCTTGGATCACGCCAACTATCCGTTACAGCGGAACAGACGATGGTGGTGTATTCATACAGCAGAATATTACATAGCAATGAGAACGAACCAACTGCATGCTGCATGCCAAAACACGGATGCATCTACTATTAAGCTTAAAAAAGAAGACACAAAAGAGTCGACCTGGTACTCCTATTAAATTAAAATCAGCAAAACTAATCTCTGTTGGAAGCCAGGGGTGAGGGAACCCCTGTGTCAGGAGGCAGTGATACTGCAGTACAGTCATGTTGTGAAAATTCCAAGCTCCTCACTTATGACTGTGCCTTTTTTTCAGTAGATAGGTTATGTATCCATCAAGAGATTTCTAGGGGGTGGAGGGACCAAGCAAAAAGGAGGCCAAAGACTCGAATAGACATTTCTCCAATGTAGAGATATGAATGGTCAACAAGCACATTGAAAGATGCTCAAAATCACTAGTCAGTAAGGAAATGCAAATCAGAACCACAATGAAATACCATTCCATACATCCTAGGATGGCTATAGTAATAATGTTTTAGAAATAAAAAATAACAGGTGGTGAGGATGTGGAGAAATGAGAACACTCATTTTTGGTGGGACTAAAAAGGTGCAGCTGCTGTGGAAAACATTTTGATGGTTCCTCAAAAAGCTAAACATACAATTACCATATGATCCAGCAAATCCACTCCTACATGTATTAAAAAAACAAATAAACAAACAAACTAACAAACCTGAAAACAGGGAGTGGAACAGACATTTGCATGTCAGTGTTCATTGCAGCATTTTCCTAATATCCAAAAGGTAGAAAGAGCACAAATGCCCATCAACAGACTAATGGATAAACAAAATGTGGTCTATGTATACAATGAAATATACAGTCAAAAAAGAAATAAAGTTCTTATACATGCTACAGTGTAGATAAATCTTGAAAATATGACACTAAGGGAAACAAGCCAGACACAAAAGAAAAACTATTCCACTTATATGCACATATCTAGAACAGGGAAATCATAGACACAGAAAATAAAGTAGAGGCCACAAGAGGCTGGGAGAAGGATGAATAAGCAGTTATTCATGACCACAAAGTTCTTGTTTGGGGTACTGTAAGAGTTTTGAAATAGACAGCAGTGATGGTAACACATTGCGAAGATAATTGATGCCACTGAGCTGTACACTTAAAAATCATTGAAATGGCTAATTTTATGTTATACGTATTTTTATCACAAAGCCCCAACTATATTCTATACACTAGCAACGAACAATTGAACAATATCATTTATAAAAACACTATATACAATATTATTGGAAAATATACAACACCTAGGGATAAATCTTACAAAGAGGTAAAAACTTATGCACTGAAAACTACAATGTATGCCCGAGAGAAATGGAAGGTGATCTAAATAAACAGAGATATGCCATGTTCAGAGGTTGGAAGGCCCAATATTATTCAGAGTCAACTCTCCCCAGTTGATCTACATAGTCAACACAATCCTAATCAAAATCCCAGAAGGTTTGTTTGTTTGTTTTTTAGAACTGGAAAGTCTCATTTAAAATTAACGTGAAATTGAAATGAACCTAGAATAGCTACAACAACTTTGAAAAAGAGGAAAATCCTGGTTTCTCCAGGGTTTGGGTGAAAGAGCTTCTCCAAATCATTCTTCCCTCTTGTTTGGACTCCACACTCATGAAGCAATCTTTTAATTCTACTTGTCAAGGAGCCTAATTCTGGGTTGGGCATGGGCCCTGGGCAAGGCCGCTGTCATAACCACCAAGGGGTCTTCACAACTGTGGAGTAATAAATAGGTATTCTGGTTTGAAAAAACAAAGTTGAAAGTCATGAACAGCCTGATTTTAAGACTTATTATAAAGCTATAGTAATCAAGTGGTATTGATATTAAGAAAGACAAACAGATCAATGAGGCAGAATACATAGTATAGAAATAAATTACATAGGACAACTGATTTTCAATAAAGATTCTTAAAAAGAAAGGAAAAGTCCTCTCCATAAATGGGGCAGGAACAACTAGATATCTTCTCTTAAAAAAAGAAATATACACACATATTATATTGCATAATTTTATATTATATATTGTATTTATATATTACATATGTAATTTTAAATTATATATATATATATATGTATATACACACACACCAAAATTAACTCAAAATAGAGCACAGACCTAAAATAGTAAATCTAAATTTATAAAATTCCTAGGAAAAACCTCTGTTAGGTTTTGAGTTAGGCCATGATTTCTGAGATATGACATAGAAGCACAATCCGTAAAAGAACAAACTCATAAATTGGACTGCATCAAAATTAAAATTTTCTGCTCTTCAGAGAATGAAAAGAAAGACACGGATTTGGAGAAAAGATTTGTAAGTCATAAATCCAACAAGGGACATGTATCCAGAATACACAAAGAACTCTCAAAACAAGCATAAGAAAACAAATAGCCCAATTAAAGAAACAAGAAAAAGGTTTTAACTAATACTTCCCAAAAGAAAAGATATGGATGGCAAGTAAGCACATGAAAATATGCTCAATATCATTAATCATTAGAGAATGCAAATTAAAATTCCAATGCTATTCGACTACATGCCTATTAGAATGGCTGAAATTTAAAAACCTGACCAAACCAACTTGCCTTAAGGATATGGAAGGATTGGAATTCTCATACACTGTTCTTGGGAATGTAAAATGGTATGACCACTTTGGAAAAGTCACAGTTTCTTCAAAAGTTAAATGTACACCTATCATATAATCCAGCCAGTCCGCTCCCAGGAAAAATAAAAACTTATGTCCATACAAAGACTTAGGTGTCAAGTCACAAAGCTTTATTTGTAATAGCCAAAAAGTGGAAACAACCCAAGTGTCTACCAACAGGCAAATGTATAAACAATGGATGGTATCTCCATATAATGGAATATTACTCAGCAATAAAAAGACATGAAGTAACGATTCATGTCACATCATGGAAGAAAATCAAAATAAGTGCTGCATGAAAGAAGCCAGACTAAAACAGAGAGCATACTGAATAATTCCATCTATGTAAGATTCTAGGAAATGCAAACAAGTCAGGTCAGTGGCTCCCTGGGAATCAGGTGGCAGAAAGGTAATTTCAAAGAGGACCTGGAGGAGAAAGGATTCCCAGGTTCAAAGATATGGGAGCAGAAGCCAGAGAACAGCATTGGAAAGGGATAGTTAACTATTAAGAGCTGCTTTTGTTTGTTTTTGCAGGAAAATGTTTAGTAACTATATAAAATTATCTTGATTTTAAATTTTCCACCTATATAGTATTAGACCTTTGGCATATGCTACTACATATTTTTGCCAGACTTAAGACTATAAGCTCATCTGGAGAAGGATTTATTACGTTTCATCTCAACTCCAAGGCCCAGCACTTAATTTGCACTGCATACATTGTCAAATAAGTGAATGAATGTGACTTGGGGTTGTGAGGTGACAGCAGCAGGTTGCTAGGTTTGTGCAATGAAGGGTCAGTGAGAAAACAGAATCAAACAGATATTTTTCCTCAAAGGTGGCAATGAAAGCAAAGAAAGAGGTGGCCCAGTTGCACTCATTTAAGGGGGGAGGCAGGACATACTTGAGTGGGTTTGCAGACAGAGCAAAGAGCTCCCATAGTGAGAGAGAGAGGTGAGGATGTAGGGAGAGATGGGGATGAGATCAAGCGGAGAGAAAGGAGGGGTCCAAGGGGAATTAGTCTGGGGAAGGAAAAACACCTGTTTCTCCGACTGTATGAAAACAAGGGCAGTCCGATATGCAAGAAGGCTTTTATTTTTATTTTTAATTGATTTTTAGAATGGAGGGAGTAGAGGGAGAGAGTGAGAGAAATATCGGTTTGTTGTGCCACTTATTGATCCATTCTTGGTTGCTTATATGTGCCCTGATCAGAGATGCAACCCTAAACCTCGGCGCAGGGGGAAGAGGCTCTAACCAACGGATCCATCGCGCCAAGACGGTCTGTAACAGGTTTGTGACAAAGTGATGAGAACGGGAGAGGGCAGGAAGATCTTCCGGGAGGCGAGAGCAGCTGGGTTAATGAAGTTTCTCTTCCAGTTCTCATCATTTATAGCTCTGGATTCAAAATTTAACTCCAGAAATCTAGAGATCCACATGCGGTTACAAACTTTAAAATCAACAGCAAGAAAAAATAAAAACAACAAAAATCTATCTTACTATCATCATGGTTTCATTTTTAAAAGAGGGGGCATTTAACACTCCAAAATAGAGTAGAAAGGACAAAATCTCAGAATGTCTACTCCGCTCTATGACTAAATCACTCCAATGCTCTGTTCTTATTTTCTCCGTTTCCCCAGGAAGGAGGACGATTCCTTCCTTCAAGACCAGTGCGTGGGCAGCGCAGCTCCGAACCGCCCACGCGGGCAGCGGCTCTCAGTCCCCACAGGACCGGCGGCGCGCGCTCCACCCGGGGCCAGACCCCTCCCCCGCAAGAGGGTCCTGCGGGGCGCAGACCCGGGAGGCAGCCTGGAGCCCAGCGGTGCCCCATCCACCCGGTCCGCCCCGAAGCCCCTTGGCGCACTTCTGCGCGGTTCCAGAGCCCGCCGACGCCGCGGAGCAGTGGGGTGGGGGTGGGTGGCAGCTCGCTGATCCCTGTGCCCCGGCGCCCCATTCCGACAGCTCTGCCCCACAGGTGTAAGGACACCCTCACTTGGCTCGGGTCTCGGATATCCGAAGCTACGGGTACCGAGTCGTGGACGCTCGAGGGTCCGAATCCACCCTGGGGGTCCGGGCGCCCTCGCCGGTTCGCACTCTCCGCCTCCCCAGCCCCTGAGCGCCGGCTTCTTCCGCGGGAGGCCAGAGTCGGCCGACGCCCACGCAGAGCCACCGGGAGGGCCCGGTGGAGCCGCCTCCTCCTGGCGGCAGCCCTACCTGTCGTAGCTCCAGCGGCTGTAGGACAAGGTTCGATGGCTGCTGACTCCCTCCATCGCCGCCTCCGGGCTCCGCCGACCGCGGCTGAGGCTGCGCGGGGCTAGACGCTCGCTCGCCGGGGCCGGGCGCGGGTGGAGGACTGTACCATTCCCCCGGGGGGGACCCCCTCCGGCTCCGCCAATGGCGGGGACGCGCAGGCTGCGGGGACCCGGGCCCGAGGGGCTCCCTCCCCGGTGCTGAGTCTCTTGGGGGCGCGGCTCCTGCAGCCTCCGCTGCTTATTTATTTCTGATGTGTGCTCCACGTCGCCACGGCAACCGCTCCATCTTCTCCGGCTTCACTAGGGCGCAGCTCTTTCAAACCTTCCCGGGACAGAGACTAAGAGGCTGTGCTTCCTTTTGCAGTTTGGGATAGGCTCCCGGCGCCCTCTGCAGAGTTGGCCCCTCCTTTGCGGCGTGGGCGGGGGTCGTTAACCACTTACTCCCTCCAACCTTCCACCAATTGCCCCGCTTCTCAGGAATAGGAACGCCCATCCCCGGAATTTTGAAGATTTCCCGCCCTCCCCTCGCCGCGATCGCCCAAGCTTGGAAGTTCTTTGACCTCCGGGATTCTCCTTCTTCTATCACCTAAAACTGTCGGGACTCAACCCCCTCATTACCCGAATAGAAATCCACTTCTCCCTTTTTCTCCCCCTCCTAAACTCCCGTGGCCCCCCTTTTCAGCATATTGTGCCTCCCTTAGGTTCCGAAGACCAGGCTCTATATATTCCCATTTCTAGGCCTACATTTATTTTTCCTTTGTGCTTTCCCTTCATTAAATCCAGCTGTGTTGGCTAAACTAGCAGAGAGCGTTTTCTTAGACTCCACCTGGTGGCTGAGGTTGGCCCTAGGGAAGGAGAACCTGGGCGGTGCGGGGTGGGGTGGGGTGGGAGAGAAAGCGGGCTCTTTCTAGCCTGCTCCCCGCCCCCCTCTCCCCAGACTGCGGGGATTTACAGGTATAATCTCTTTGTAAGGTCATGGAAGCCTAAGAAGGATCTTTCAGTACAGTCGTGGGGAGACAGTGCCAACAGGCTGGGACCCGGGGTGGGTGGAAGCCTGTAAGTTTCCTGGAGGTGCAGTGCAGGGAAGTAGGGTTAAACTACTCTAATCCGGGATCAGGGGCAAGTTCAGAGAAACTAGAACTTGCCTTTAATTACAGGCTTTGCCATTGGCAGCACACCTGGTGCATTCAGCCCACAGTGTGTTTTCGCTTATCCAGCACAGGTTTGGTTTTCTTTTCATTGACTAAGTTGACAACAACACTTAAAAATCTGGGGATTTACTACATCCAGCTTTTTGTCTTCTCTTGAAAACTAAGAAAATCTGGTGCCCTTGGGGCTGCCTTCAGCAGGGCAGGCAGGCACAGAGCAGAGAAGTGGCAGTCGTCCTTACAGGGAGGTCTATGGGCCTCAGGCCACCGCCATCCAGTTTCTCCCCCTTACATAACTTGCTGGCTTCCACAGCCTTGGCGTTTGCCATGTGGAATGCAGTCACCTCTGTAATCACTGGTTTTCCATGGCCCTCAGAGCTGCCCAAATGCAGCATCAACCAGCACTTATCAAGGGGCATGTCCTCAGCAAACTGCTGTTGTATAAGCAAGGGGTTTACACACCGACATACAAACATGGACACCTGGTCCTGAACCATATCTTGGTAAGACTCTTGGTATGGCCATGATCTCAGGGATGGAACTCAGAAACACCACGCTGCAAGCTTGTGAAGGCTTGTTTCATTGGGGGAGGTGGGAACTTCCCTCTCTGGAGAATATTCGTGTTGCCCCTTCCTTAGGCACTGCAGAACTAGAAGCCACTGCTCCTGAGCCTCCAACGATGTCCTTTCTCTGAAGAATTGATGGAAGGGAACTAAGACCTGAGACTCCCTAGGAAGAGAGGTCCTGCCTGCACCATAGGCCCACTTTATAGAAAGAGCTCTTCCTCCCCCCATGTTTGTGTGTATATTAAGCACTTTTTCCTTCTCCTCTCCCTTACCATCTAATACAAGATGTGTAAATAGTATTTATGCTCTCATCTCAGTATTTAAACTACATGGTATTAAAAAAGGAGTGTGACTCAGCTAAAAGGGAAACCCACATCACCCAAAGACAAACACTTTTGTCCCCTTTTGGAGAGAGGGTTCTGCTTCTCTGCTTGAACCTGATAAAGTGTAGCAGCCAGAGCAGGGAGAACAAGTGCAGAAGTGGGCTGAGAAGATGTGATCAACAGGTTAGACAGAGGAAGGCAGATTGATCCGGGAGCACTCTCCTGTGACCTGGGGTCAGATGCTTGGGTAAAGGAACCTGGAGCTGGTCTAATACATTTGCTGCAGTTTTCCCCTCAAGTTTGGAGGTGGTGATGGCCCCAGTGAGACGGTATAGCAAGGTAACGTAGCTGCTCCACTAGATTCTTTTGGACCCCTTTTTACTGATCTCATGTGTGTCCTGCCCACCCTCCACATTCACATACAGCTTTTAGGCACTTTTGCTTCTAAAACCCAGCACCAGACCTCTTCCTCGAGGACTGCCCTCATGTTGCTGGAGCCACTTTGCTCACCCAAAGAGCAGCTGGTTAACCAGGAATTTACTTTTGCCCCAGTGGCTCTAGTCTAACACCTGACAGATGTAGGAGCATGTGTGCGCAGCAACCTTGCCCATGGGCATGAAAACACTTGAGGTGTAACTTGTAGTCCTGTGTTCCTGTAGGATAAGTTGACTGTAACTTCCGGGAGACTTTGAGATCCTTGTTCCCCTTCCTCCTAGTTCTTGTCCTTTGGCACCCACATCTTTCCTTGTCTGTAGCGGCATTTCAGTGGTGCACTAGAGCTGGCTAGTACCAAGAGCCTGTTGTTAGCATCTCTTCCCAACTCCGTGTTCAGAAATGTGACATTGGTAGCTTTAAATTGGCTGTGGTGGGAACATTCACCATAGAGTATGCGTGGAAATGGACAACTGCCATGAATCAAGGCTTTTTTCTTTCCAGGGTCAGTTGTTATTTACGATCATACCACTGAGGCACTTCCTTAATAACCACTTGGGCATGAGTAGTCACTTCAGAGTCTGCTCAACCTGTGGTTGCAGAAGCTGGATCCTTCTATAGTGTCACTGGTGTCACTCCTTGAGAACACCCTAGCACTTGGTGGTAAATAGATTATGTCAGACTCCTTCCATCTAATAGGGCAGCAATGTGCCCTTATTGGAACTGATACCTTTTCTGAATATGGATTTATCTTCTATAATGTCCCCTCCTCCCCGCAATGGCTTATACGTAGACTAATTACCAAACCTGAGATCCTGCATAAGAAAGTTTCAGCTGAAGGATCTATGTTATGGTCAAGGATGTGTCAATGTGTGACAATAGTCCTACCATATACTTTATTACCTGGAAACAAAGGGTAGAAAGTGAGTGGCCTATTTAAGCCTCAGCTAAGGAGCCGGCTTTGGGATGAAACTGTGGACAGGGTGACTATCCTCCAAGATGTGGTACACACATTCAACTATCACTGACATATGGTGTTCTGTCCCAGGTACTTAGAATACACCTTGATTTCGGAATTCTAGCCTTCAGAACTGTGAGATAATAAATTTGTTGTTTTAATCCAAAGCTTGTGGTCCTTTTTACCACAAACCTAGGCATTGAACAGATGGTCTTACATGTGGACTATCTCCCACCCCTGAGTCCTTGCCACATGTCCTACTTTCGAGGGTTCCAACTAAGTATGTTCCCCTTTCAGCTACACTTTTAGGTCTAATTTGGAGTTTCCAGCCTCAGCTAACTCGCCTCTTGAATGCTCAGTCAGCCGAGCAGTCTCACCTGAGATTAGGTGTGTTCCATCTCCTTTTCCCAACCTCCAGAGATTGATGAGTGCCCCTCATTCACCTGCCCAGCACGCTACCAGCACATGGAGAGGCCATGGCCTTTTATAGGGGTGGGGGGTGGGGGTGGGGGGAGGTGCTGTATACTAGCCCTGGCACCACCCTTCCCTGGATGGGCAGCCCAGAAAACTCACTTGGGCCTAGCTGGAGTCTCTCCTGGGAGGTGGGAGGTCCAGAATTCTTTTAGATCAAAATCTGATTGGAAGGCTAGGATAAGCCCTAGAAGATTTACTTAAAACGGTTTCCAGACCATGTTTTGAAATTGATTTTGAGGCAAATACTTTGATATCATCACTGTGGCTCAAAGGTGAACAGAGAAGCCTTTCTAGACACTTTGGTCACTCCTCCTGCTCTGTCCTCTCCAAGCCTGAGGTGCTTTTTCTAAACCAGGTAGGTAGGAGACGACTGGCTGAGGAACTCCAGGAATGGGAATGGGCAACCAGCAGCCTGTAAGTGGCATGAGAGCGCCCTCTAGTGGCCATCACTCAAAGATTCAGACACAGGGCAGTGGGCTTCTGGGACTAGTGCTTCATCATGGACAGAAGGACCAACACTTGGTGGCAGAGATAGCTCTAAGGCTGACAACCATCATCCTGGGAGAATGAGCATAGGGCTGGCAGCAGCGATTAGAGAGAAGATAGATCAGGATGGATGAGACAGATCGCAGAATAACCCCAACCACAGCCCAGATCACCAAACCCAAATGTTTGCCCCCACAGGGACGGGAGGCATCACTGGGGACAAGGGGACAACTGGACTTTCATTAGCTCTGCAAGGACTTTTGCTACTAGCGCAATCATTATTTTGTTCAGTTAAATGTTATTTTATACAACTTAATTAAAATTTCAAAAGTACAAAATTGACTTCAGGTTCAGAGAACTTGAGACATCGCAGACAAGTTTTAGGAACATCTGGGAAGCTGGTGTCCCCGCAGAGGCGGCAGATACTGTGTTGCACCTGATACTGAAACCCTAGTTTTGTACCCTTGGCAACACAAGTCTACATATGGATCATTGTAAAGTTAAGAGTAATATTTTCATCTTCATTCCTATTTCTTCAAAGCTCTTCCTCTTATTTTGTGCCCAACCAATTCCAACTGTCTTTCAAGTTGAACTCCCTTCTCTAATCCTGGGGCAGATTTAAGCACGCCCTGTACTGGTCTTCCCAAGACTTGCTCCTGTCCTTTAAAGCCATTATTCTATTTTGTCCTAATTGTTTATGTTTGCACATCTTCCCACAATACTGAGACCCTCAGAGGACAGAGAACATGGTCCACCTACTTGAAAACGCCCCGGTACTCACATGGCTGGTGCATATTCAGCATCACTAAATATTTGTAGAATGAGTAAAACAAGGAACAATGCTCCCTCCCTCCAGCCCCTCTCCAAGAGATCCTGATGACTACAAATGAACCTATCATATCCACAGCACCTTGTGGTAATTATCCCACAAGCCACCCACTCTAAATGAACAAATATTTATGACGAACCTATTCTGTGTCTGGTTGGCTCTGGGATCTAGGAATGGAACAGTCTACAGCAGACTTTGCCCTCATGGAGCTTGTGTTCTACTAGAGGGTAAATAGACAAATTCAAAACAGTGAGATAAGTGCTAAGATAAGAGACCGCCATGGACTCATGTACGGTACAGGAGCACCTGCAAGAGGCAGCATTTGGACTAAAACCTGGATTAGTAGGACGCCACCTGCAGGCTCAGAGATTCCAGCTGAGGGCAAGGAAGGTGCACAGAAAGCCCAGGCTGGGGGTGTTACGGATGGAGTGGGAGTCAGGCAACCTGAGGAGTCCTACAGACTACAGTTAAATGTGGAGCTCATCCTAGGCAATGGGACACCTCTGAAGCGATTTCATCTGAGGTTCGTCCTGGTCAGATTTACAAAGAGCAGTGTGGCTGCTGTGAGAACAGATCACAGAGGGCAAGGAGGAAAACTCTTGTTTTGCTACCCTCTAACCTTTCTACTCACATCAAACACATGTGACCAGATGTACAGGTGATTTCCTCGCATCATGCAATTCTGACACCAGCTGAGTGTCCTATAATTGAGCTCAATTATGACACTACCTATCCGGAGACAATGTCATATCCCCACGTTAAGAGGTCAGTCCACAAGACTGCCTCCCCCCACCTCCAGATGCCAGCTCTATGTCCAGGTGTCACATGTGCTTCTCCCAACCTGCTATAAATTGGGAGCTTCCCATGACCCCCTCCTTGGGTTCGATTAATTTGCTAGAGCACTTCACAGATCTAAAGAAAAAGTTTACTTGCCGTTACTGATTTATTACAAAGGATACGAATGAACAGCCAGAAGACGACGCACAGAGAGCAGTCTGAAAGGGTGCAGCGCACAGGAGCTTCCGTCCCTGTCTGGAGGGTGCCACCTTCTCGGCATGCGCCTTGCTCACCGGCCCAGACGCTCTCTAAACTCTGTCCTTGTGGGCTTTTATGGAGGGTTCACTATGCAGGTACGTTTGATTAAATCAGATACTTGTATCAAGCTCAAAGTTCCAACGTCTGATCCCATAAGTCTGTTCACATCTTACGGTTATTTACAGGCTTTCCAATAAACACTTCGTTAACATAAACTTAAGCTGTTGAAAGGAATAACAAGACTCTTTCATCTTTCTAGCTCTTACCACCTAGGAAATTTTAAAACCTGCCTGCCAAGAATGTGGATGAAGACCAAAATTCATATTCAATCATAAAGGACAAGAATGAAGGCAGAGTGAGTTGAAATAAGGCAGTTGGGGCATGATGGTGGAAAGGGAGGTGAGAATCAAGAAGCCACTCAAGGTTTACTAAGTTTATAGTTTGGACAACTCGATATTTGGTTGTGTCATCACCCAAGGAAGGAAATTCAGGAGGTGATTTGTGGGGCAGGAAGAGACAATTCAATGTGGGACATGTTGAATTTAAGATGCTTTTGAGACATCCAGCTGAGTCATCTTGTGTCCATTTAACTAGTCCAGAATCAGGAAACCAGTTCTGAATGTGGGCCAGAGCTAGAGCCTGGCACCCTTAACACACAGGTAGTCCTCACTGTCACGGCTTCAGTGGGCTCTTCCAGTCAGGGGGTACAGACTAGGTGAAGAGGGCTCTGGGCGCAACTCTGGGGAATGGAACATCAAGGTAGTGTCAGAGGATGAAGGACCAAGAAAAAGCACCAAAACGGAGTCTTGAAGGCCATTGGGAGAAAATCAGGAGTGTGATATGTCATGAAAGTCAAGAAACATGTCTTGCCCAAACACAGTCTAAGAAATTTTTAGCACATGCACAACCACACAACAGAATATGTGAACACATTCACAGTAGAAACAAACTTGTGCATATCTAAGCAAAGGTTGCAGAAAAGTCATTTTCAGTTAATGTAGATGGTGGTGTTTTCCTTACAAACATCATGGGAGGCATCAGCAACGATGAAGCCACATGGTTGACACGGCCTTTTTCAGAGCATTTGCACATACTACTTTCTGTACCTACAGTGTTCCCTTTTCTTCTCTGTTCTTTTTCAGTCTGTCTTCCTCATGCAAGACCAGCTTAGATTTCACTTCCCAACCAGGTGCTTTCCATGACCTTCAACACCTGTGATTCCCTAGGTAATGAACTTTTTTGTCCTAATAGATCCTAAGCAAATACCATGGCTTTTTGCTTAGCACAGTTGGCATCTGATAAGTGTTACATAAGCAATTGGTAACTTGAATTTTTTCAGCCTTTCCCCAAAAGATTTGGTAGAACCCCTGAGTTTACCAAGCTGTAATTCTTTTGTTTTACATTGAAAACATCACCAATTGGTCCCATATGACCCTTTCCACCTGCAGGCTAATCACACCCGTCTGCATCCCCTAAGCTTCCACCACCTACTATGGGGTAGCCGGTTTCCACAGACCACCATCTCTTCAGTTACTTTTATCAGAAACAGGAGACATCTTAGACTCCTCCCATCTCTTGCCATCCATGTTTCAACCAGTCTCAGTCTGCCTGAGCCTGCCTCGTGACATCCCTGGGAACCTGGGCCTCTGTCCTCACCCCCACTGCAAGCCCTCGTTTGGGCACTGCTTCTCTCTCCTCCACACAATCAATCCTAGCGCACCTCAAACTCACCCCCTGCCTTCTACTTCTCTCCCTTTCTATACTACATGACTATCAGGTGATTTTCCTGAAATCCAAATCTGACTAAATCCACTTTAAATTACTCAGTGCCTTCCCACAACTTCCAGGGTAAAAAGCCAACCTCCAAAGACTGAGGGCCCTAATGCTCGGGCTCCTGCATGTGCCTCCTTAGGTTCTGAACAGGTTAAGTTTTTTGCTATTTCTTTGGCCTCGGTTACCTTTTCATGATCTCCTGGTAAAAACAAACTCCAACACCAAAACACCTATGTGAGGCTGTGCCCAGATGCCTTGATAGTTAGTTAGTCCTTAGGATGTTGTGGTGTTTTTTGCCTCATCAGAATGATTTCATTGGGCCGCTCAACCAAAACAGAGGGCTATCCGTGAAAATAAAATCCAGACCTATATTCAAATCCTGTTTCCTCACTTACTAAGTTGTGTGACCTCAAGCACTGTACTCAACTCTTCTGAACCCAAACCCCTTCTGTAACGTGAAAAAAACTGTCCCCAAACATAGCAGGTGCTCAATCAATTATCAGACCCTGTTCTACTGTTTTGCAATTGACTTACTTTTGTTTTCCCCAGTAAAATTCCACCTCTCTGAACCACAGGGTCAAAAGCTCTAGCCTACAGTTAATTTATTTTAAAACACCAACCATGCCTTCTACTCTTTCAGTTTAGATAACGTACCTAACTCTCTCAATTACTTTCCCTGCATGGATTCTTGTTTTCATTTCCTGTAGAAACCACATGATTCATTGAGAAAAAATTCACAGTACTGTCAGTGGACTCCTTCCAGACTGAAAACCAAGAGAATAAATTAAGTAAGGCACTGATAATTCTCATCATGGAAAAGGCTTTCTTTCTACGACTCATGGGTCGCAGGACTGAGATCTGTATCCTCCCCCTTCTTTCCTCTATCATTAGCATATTCTCTAGGTACTTCAAACCATGTATAAGGCAACCCTTTATACCGCTACCCATATAAGTGATTAAAAAAAAAACTTTCTATAGATGCCGTTTGCTCTGATCATAAACAAAAAAAGTGAGACAGTGTCCCTGTAAACCACTGCACTAAGGCCATCTGGTTTGGGGGTTAGGTGAAGTCCAAGTGGCCTGGGCCATGGGTGCAATTATTGTTGACAAATTGTGAGAAACACACAACTGACTTCTACCCGGAGGACCCACTTCTTGGTTTCTGCGTGAGCTCTACAAGAGTTTTCTCCCTTCCATCCAGCAGTAAACTCACATAAGATGGAAATATTTTACAAAAGATAGGCTATGTTTATTTAGAGTCACAAGCAGTTGACTCACTCAGTGTGACTCAAACACAAGAAGCCATTTCCACTTCACTCCATTCAGAGTCCTAGCGCTGGGGCCAGAGTGGAAGGAGTCCTGCTGGGGCCTGCTCACAGGTTTACAAGTTTCTCGTTGAGGGCGATCTGTGACTGTGTGAGATTGGCCAAATAGGTCACCATTAGCAGGTCCTGGAAGAGAAAGCAGCCCTGATGAGTGAGGAGTTGGGTGGAAGGGGAACAGGAAGGCTGGTCCTGGCAGCTCCACAACACACACTGGGTATCGGGACAGTCCTGGATGAATGGCAGCTGGAGAAACTAACAGCTGAAGGTAGAAGATGGGAGGGAAATGCTTGAGAACACATTCTCATCTTTAGTGATAACTTACAGACTACAGGTGCTTGAGTTGAGATCTATGGGTAAAATATCAGGGGCACTGAGAACTCAGATGGGGAAAATAAACTGCATTTTCATTAACCTCTGAATTTAAGCATTTCTTTCAACCATGAATCTAGACGGCAAGTCACAGCATCAGCAGCCCTGAGCCAGCAGAATAAAGAACAGGATCTACAAGCACGTGAACTATCTCTTCCTCCCGAACAGGAGAGCAAAGGGGGCAAATGCAAAGCCCTGCCCCCTGTCCCTGACGGCCACCTCCTTCAACTGTTTCCACACGGTGGTGAGAAAGTGGAAGGCACAGGCCCCCAGAAGCCCAGAAATGGCACTCACATTGATGTTGCTGTTGAGCATGGTCTCGAAGTCTTCGGCAGCTATCTTGGGTACTTGGTTAACCAGGCTCATCAAGAAGCGGCCCACAGTGTTGTCAGCTGACACCTTTCCAGACTGAGCACCAAAACCAAGATTGAAGGAGGCAGAGTTAATTCTCACCACTGAGGTCTAGAGTTTCAGCAGCCTCTCTCAGTGATCTACGAGCAGAGATCTACGCCCTCCTGCTTTCCTTCCGTCCCCTCCTCACCAGTACATCTTCCGCATACTGCAGCACCGTGCTGAGGGCGTCCTGGATGCGGGCGGAGGATCCTGCTACCTGCTGCAGGTCGCTGGAGAGTCCAATCACTCGGTTGGGGCTAAAACAGGTCTTCATGATCAGGTCAACTGTGGGATTGGGTTGGGAGGGAGAGGAAACCAAGAATTCAGTGATTCCATTAGGAAAGAAGCGATCTCTTACCATCCCGCTGACTCTCCCACCTCCCCCTGGACTTCATCAGCTGCCCCACACTCCCTGCTCTGCCCTTACCACTGTGGTGTTCCTTCCCCAGACAGAGCTCAAATCCTGCACCCAGTATGCCCATCACTGGCTGTAGTCTCATATGAACAGCCATGTAGCCTCGAGTACTGGTAATTTGCCAGCTCTAAAAATTTTGTACATAACTCCCTGAATCCCATTTATGGAAAAGAATAACTGCAACTTCTAGTCAGCGCAAACTTTAGATAAGTGGTTCCTCTTTAACCCACCTAAGGTCCTGCGTCCTTGTTAGAACAGCAACCCTCTCCCATGAAAAATGGCACAGGCCTGAAAGAAGGGCGTGGGAAGGTTACTCACCTCCAATGCGTTCGGTATCGTAATATGCGTATTTCACTGTCAGAGGTGTGAACATCACTCCCATGGTCCTCCCAGGGACACCCATTAAAGTGCTGGGGAGAGAGAAGTCAAGGTAACCAGATGGCCTTAAGAGGGTTTCTATGTTTAGTCCAGGCTAGGAAAGCCGTCACCCCAAGAGTGTGGCCTCCAAGGTTCTGACATAAGAAGGCTTGAACCCCAGAGGTCTCATGGGAGCGATTCACTTTCTTCCCTTAGCTCATTTCACACACCAAACCCTTGACCTGTGGGAGGGGACTCAGCCTTCAAAGCTGGCCTGGTCCTAACAGAGGACGACACCACACGCTGTGCAGTCTCAGTGATGAGAGGACAGACACTGGATATCCCCACGGATCTGGCTACCTAGGCATCCGCCCCCACAGAACCAAGAGACAGCACAGGTCTCTTCTGGGACTGAGCCCTTCACCTGCACCTAAAAAACAAATTGACTCTAGCCCAAGATTAGACTAGGTGCTATGAGTCATCTCACTGTTGGTCTTTACTATGTCAACTATACACTTTCAACTGGATCTTGAGAAGTATGAAGTATCTGGAAAGGCTGAAAAATCAGGCAATGCTAGAGCTTAGGGGTACACCAACTGGCTATAAAGACTTGGAATCTATCATCTTTGTCTTACTGTGTAATAGTTAACTAGTTACATCAGCGCCAAAGAAATAGCACAAAATTAAACAGCATGTAAACTTAATAAATGCCTTTGTTCTAAACAGAGTAGAGTCCACCCACCTCCTAGAGCAGCCCCTTCACCAGCATGATCCAGAGCCTTCCTCAGCACCCCCATCAACCAACCAACCAGCACTCACTGCCTCAGTGTGTCAGTACTGTAACAGCACAGTAAAAACTGGATCCGATCCTGGGTTACTAGGTGTGTCAAAATAGACAGCCATTATTTAATCTCTACTACCCCAAGTCCTGTGCTCAGTTCCAGGGACAAGGGGAAGCATGAAAGGTAACTCAGAAAAACGGGAAACATGGTGAAGGATCAAGACCAGAACACCATATAAGGATGGGCCATGGGTGCTATGCAGTTAGCTTCCAGGAGAAATGACATGAAGAACATGAGAGCTTGCTCGAATACCTAAAGGGCTGCCATGTGAAATTGGTTAACAGCAATGAGCAGAAATCTGGTGTACAGCTAGGATCTGAGTGGAAATTTCCATGACAAATGTTATTTCAGAGCATAAATAAATAAAATAAAATAAATAAATAAAACCTTTCTAATGATGACTCTTGAATGAGGAACGGGTTTCTTTAAGAGGCAGAATTATAACTGCCTAGGGTAGAGAACGGGTGTCATATGGCCTTAGTACGAACTAGGTAGCCTTTTACGCCCTTGTGGCCCAAGACCTTGGTCACCTGACATAAGCCTTGATGCTCATGCGCCCATTCTGGAGGCTCGTGTCCACAGTGAGGTGAATGGGGTTGGGGGCTTCCCTGCTGTAGTACTCATGGATCAGCACAGAGTGCTCAGTGATGTCATGGCCTGTAGCATACCTGGAAAACAAACCACGGTGTGAACTCACGTCTGCATGTGACATCAACACCAAACACAATGGTAGCATGGGTGTCCCTTGATACCTGACATCCCATGGCAGTAATACACAGTGATACTCCAAATACTAAAACAATAAACACAGTCAAAACTATTATCAAATCAAATAAAAATCTGACTCAGAGCTTTTAAAAAATTCCAAGTCATCATTAAGGCAAAAAAGACTTGTTCAGTGAAAACTGCAATTGAAAAGAAAAATTTGCCTCAGAGGATCAGAAATGCTAAAAAACACACACTGAATTCATAGCTCCTTCAGTCAATACGCCTTCAAACTCTGTCTCCTGAACAGGGAGTACATTATCAGTCTGGTGGCAAAAGGCTTTGGCAATCATTGAGACTTTCCAGTTCGCTCTGCACCCCAACTTACCAGCCCAGGATGAGCTCATTTGGAGAAACTTTCTTGTGCAATTCATACATATTCTTAGCAAATTCCATGTCAACAGCCACCTAAAGCAGAAAAGGAAGCTCAGAAACCCAAGTCCATAGAAAAAAATGGATAAAAAGAACAAGGTTACCCACCAGATTGAACAGGCACATGAAGTATGTCTAAACAGAGCGAAGAAGCTCTTCGAACTGTGTGTAGTTCTTGTTAGAAGCACAACATAGTGTGCGGTGAAATCCCCAAGGGGAGCCTGGCCAACTGCACAAGGCAGCTCAAACCCGCACTCACCTCATCTTCTGACTCGTTGTGAGGCACTGAAAAGCAATTGGTGACTTCCACTGAGTGCTTGTCAACGGTTCCTGTGAGAGAGAACTGGTCTTGTGTTATGTAACCCAAAAGCTTTTAACAGCCTCAACCACTTACCTAATGCTTTCAGATTTTTTAGAGTCAAAGTCAATGAACAAACACCTGAACTTATGAGCTCCAAGTTCAGCCATGTCCCTCAACAGGGCCAGGATTTTCCAGAGAAATGAAATTCCAGAGAGACCTCTAACTCCTTTCTTTAACCATCAACAAATATGGCCTATGCTTCTTTCACAAGGTCTCCTTATGCTACTTTCCACTATCAGTCCTACTCCAGATCTTCCCTATGACCCTTATTTTCAACTTCTAGACTTTCAACCTGTAATAATCTGCAGAGCTACTTAGAAGATTTTGATGGAGTCTACACAGACCACCCACACAGTAGCCATGATTCAGAGAACACAGTGACGGGGCTTCACCTGGATCTCTTTCCAGCTATCTGGTCCTACGGTCATAACCTTAATCCTACCATCATCCAGAAACCTACCTGTGAAACTTCAACACCAATGTCAGTCTTTTACCACAAATTTCTGTTGTGGTTCTGATTAACTTTATTCCCACTACATACATTTGTTTCTTGACCTTACCAAGACTGCTAGTCCCCTAACCTATTTTTTTTTTTTTTACTCCCATCCTAGGCTTCAAGTGCTTCCCTCTTCACCAAACCACAATGATGCCTAGACCTGTTAGTGTCTAATTCCACTTCACAATGGTTTCTGCCTCCTTAGCTGAAACCATGTCCCCAAAACCAATGGGTGTATATTCTTTATTGTATTTGACTTTTCATAGCATCTAAAAGACTTGACCACCTCAAGCTTTTGAAATAGTTAAGTATTCTCTAT
Organism: Noctilio leporinus; assembly: GCA_004026585.1. NCBI lineage: Eukaryota > Metazoa > Chordata > Mammalia > Chiroptera > Noctilionidae > Noctilio > Noctilio leporinus. The sequence goes on from PVIW01010273.1 coordinate 23,841, forward strand.
TTCTATGCCACTAGGACACCCTTCTTTCACAAGGTCTCCTTTAGTAATTACAGCACCCATTTAGTGATTACAGCACTAACCACATTATATTCTATTTATTTGCAAAGAAGAGTATGTCTTCATCTTCAATTTAAGTTTAGCGTCTGGCTCATTTTATCAAGCTTTGAATTCTACGTGTCCAACAGTTTTATGATACCTAAATAGCACCAGTGACTTCATTCAATCTAATGAAATGTTTCATGTATTAACGTGTAACTGAGAAAACTTGTACTTCCCTAGCAAGCAGAATCCAGGCTTCACTCTTCAGCAAACACTACCTCTATAACACGTAACACTGAACCTTGATGCTTGTCTGGAAGAGTGTCTGAAGATCTAGATTACAGTTGGTCCAACCAGAGTCACTGTAACATTTGGGTCACTTAGCACAGACCTTGAGTCGAGAATTGTTTCTTTAGTTAAACAGCTCAGTGAGTTTGGAAAACTTGACAGTGAAACTGAAAGAATATTTGTTGAGTGTCAAGTCAGTGATGCCAAATCATTTATTACAAGCTCAAAGCAGGGCACAGTCATAGAATGCTACCATATTTTAGGAGGTTAAGAAATGGGGCTGAGGGTGGAATTATGGGATGAAGGACCAATACTGTAGACTTTTCCTGGGAACCTAGAAGATGAGTGGGTCTTAAAGAAACAAGTAAGGAAGAGTAGAGAAAGCACTTGTAGCAAAGAGAATATAAAGGCTTGGTCTGGGAAAACCCATGGCTATTTTTCAAAGATAATGGATGAAAGAAATTTCTGTAAAATGCTATTCTCAAAAGAAAAAGAGGGGAAGACTGTGCGTGTTTTAGGGGTAGTACAGGCCTGATGTGGTGGAGGACGACCAACAGCTATCTTGTACCTAAAGTGTGCCAGCAGTTAGATGCTTTCTGTAATATCTTAGTTCTCATAGAGACTAAGTCTAAAGTAGCTCTTGAAGGAACCAGACTTTAGGCAATTTGTCCCAAGACTCATGGCTAATATTTGATGGAGCTGGTCTACAAATCCTGTCCACTTTGCAATACACCAATTGCCTTCTAAGGTAGGGCGGTTACAAGTTCAAGTTAAGAAAAAGAAATGATGCATGTAATTAGAGTGGATTCATAAAGATGTCTAAAATTTTTAAGATAGAGTGGAAATGAATTTAATGGGACCCAGAGAAAGGAATGTATTATAAGTAATTCCTCTTTAGTGCTTCTCAGTCTCACAAATTACTTTTAACCTAAAATATCTATTCTCCAAATTGGGAGCAGGGATAGAGAAAAGGTTATTCTCCAATGTGAGGTTTAAGCAATACAACTGTTTGTGTCCAAATGCAGTATCAGAGACGCCTCTGGGGGAACTGGGGCTTTAAGGAGGAGCTACAGGAAGGCTGAGGGACATAGCAACAGGTTTACACATTTAGGAAAGCAGATTACTGAAGCTCTAAGTGGGTTCCTGCCAAACAGGTTTACTTGTCAAGAGGGATATCTTTTAACAGATGACCCTTTCTGCCAACTAGTTAGGAACTTCTCTGTAAACATCTGAAAATTAAAGTCGGTGGATAGGGGGAGGAAAGGTGGTCACTGGATTTAGGGAGTCAAGGGTTTTTGACTACCTAGTCGGCGTTTTAGCTCATTTTGGTAGTCTGGGACCAATCATACCCTACGTGAAATACTACTTCGAAGATTAAAATGTAAATCATTCGACACTCGGTCTCTACTCCTTATATATTCTGCCCGAAATGATAGCAATCAGGCAGCAAATTTCACGATCCTTAGAAAGATAAGTTGCAGAAAGAACTAAGAGATCGATGGGGTTAGAAAAGAACGTCATTTTCTCTGGACACTCACCCAGTAAAGTCCCGATTACTCGGGCAGCACCCTCGTTGCGTCGCTCGTAGCTGTCCACGATGGAAGCCAAAATGACCGGGTGCAGCCGGACCACACGGCCGCCGGGGAAAGGGCCTGGGAGAGCAGGGCCAACCAGTGACTGCGCCGAGCTCTGCGCTGGGACCGCCGTCGAGGCCGGGGTCTGGCCCGGCGCTGCGCTCGCCGCCGCTGCTGCCACGGGGTCCGGGGACGAGGCTGGCGCTGGAGTGGGAGCTGGAACCGGCGCTGGCACTGGAGCCAGCGCTGCAGCTGAGGCTGGGGCCAGCTCTGGGGCTGACGCAGGGGTCTCAGCTGCGGTTGGCGGGGCCGCAGCAACACTCGCCGGTCCTGCCGGTGTGGCCATCTTGTCAAGAGGAGAGCAGCGTGCAGCGGAAGGGCGTAAGTTAGCAGACTCGAACAGCACGATAGGCTGAGTACGCACCGCGTGAACATGATCTTTGTTCCTATTGGTTACTGGTGATGCGGCTCAAAGCACTACAATTTTCGCCTCTGATCTGGTGCTCTTCGATCTCGGTCCGATGCGCACTCGGTGAGAGCCGAGCCGAATAGTTCCTAACAAACTTGTGACTGCGCTGGCTAAGAAACGGCTTAATCCGAACAGTTGCCACCAGATGGAGGAAGAGAGCTGCACAACGGTTGCAATTCGAGTATTCAGCCTTCAATGGCATAAAGGCTGTCAAAAGTGCCTTATAAAGAAAGGGCTTTATTTTTGACAGTATCACAAGGTGTCAGTCCGCTGGTTTATTCATCCAACAAATTGCATATGTGACAGACTTTTTTTAAAAAAGCGTTTGGGATGTATCAGTGAACAAAATAAAGATTGTTGTCTCTGAAATGACATTCTAGAGGGGAGTGAAACATAAGTAATGCTGTATATAATATGTTAGAAGGTGATAAGTGTTGAGAAAAAGAGGGAAAGTAGCAGAGAGTAAGAGAGAGTCAGGCGTTGTGAAGAGTTAGGGTAGGTCACAATAAGAATATAAGATTTGAGTGGCCTTGAAAGTGGCATGGAGGTGAGGGGAGAAGAGCCTCCTGGAAGAGGGGACAGCTAGCACAAAGGCCTTAAGGCAAGAGCCGACCTGGTGTTTTTAAGGAGGCTATTTGATGGCTGGACTGTTAAGATCAAGGAAGGGAGTAGCAGGAGATGGGCCTCTTAATAGGGGTTGGGCACAGAGCATTAAGAACCTCCTGGGCCATGGTAAGGTCTTTGACTTCCCTAGTCTGAGAGAGATGGAAAACCACTGTGGCATTTTTAGCAGGGGAGGGTCATAGTCTTAGTTTCGAAAGGATCACTCTGGTTACTTTGTGAAGAATATAATGGGGGCGGGGGAGAGAAAGAGCAGAGAGACTGGCAGGAGAATACCAAGTAATCTAAGCAAGAAATGATGGTGGTTGGCACTAAACCAGTATCAGTGCAAATGGTGAGAAATGGGCAGATTTTGAGTATATTTTGAGGGTGGAGACAACGGATTTTCCAAGAAACTGTATGCAAGATGTGAAAGAGAAGACCTCCACTATTTTTTATGTGCTGAGTAACTAGTATGAAGAAGCTATCTAATAAAATAGTGAAAGCTGCAAATGAAGTAGATTTTTGGAAAAGATCAATTTTGGATGTGTCACCGTGGAAATGTTCATTAGATATCACAGCAGAATTGTAGAGTGGTTAGGTGGAGATTTGAGTCTGTACTTTGGAGAGGATGAAATAAATAATGCTCTGTAAAGTTCTTTGTATATGCCTGATACACAGCAGTTATTAAGTGGTATCATGACCATTGCTATGTGATGAAAGGAGGTCTGATCCTAACTCATGTGTAATTTTGGGCAATCTATAATTTTTTCTGAGCCTTGCTTTCCTTCTTGTTATATTGGAAGTGATAACATCTGTTTGTCAGGAAACCTCTCATCTCCTTTAACTAGGTCAAGTCCCAGCGTCCAACTAGCAAATTGGGTGTGGGCTTCTTAGCTCTGACTCTTACGCCCAAGAACTTCTTTCTCCTTGGAGCTGCCTTTTATAATAATAACTCAGATAATCCTGCTCCCTTGTCGGAGCCCTTGATGGTCATACATTATTTCTGAATTCCCCTAAACATAGGTGAACAGCCAATCAGAGAATGATTGAAAAGTGACTCTTGGACTTGATGACCTGGATCTGCAGCAACCCTAGTAGGGCACTGTCGGTGGAACTGGATGGTGGGGGAGGGGGGATGCACATGGAAACCAGAATTCAGGTGTGAAAGAATGGTCAGTTTGAAATGATAGAAGTGAGTGCTATTCTCTCCTAATGAAGTTGCTGGGAAAGAAGAGAGACATTTAAGGCAGTAGCTGGGGAAACGGCAGGACTGAGAGAAGAAATATTTAAGCTGGAAGAGCTTTAAGTACATTTTTAATTAAGAGTCAGGGTCTAGAAGAGAGAGAATACTTGACTATACAAGTGTGAGTAAGGGGAGCTGTCTAACGAAACAAGGCAGGAAGGGCAATGCAAATGGAGAAGCCTAGATCAGAGCAATGGTCTTGGGCAGGATGAGGGATATGCCGGAAAGACTGCCCTGGGCTACAGCCTCCCTTATAAGTAGCTGGTGGGGGGTTATTGTAGCCTGCGCTGGTGCCCTGAAGTCATTCCATGGTGAGAAGTCCAGAGGACCACCCTCAATGGAGAAACTCTGCTGCCCCCACTGACCAAGCACAAGCTAGCCACCTCCTACTCATATGCTGATATGAGTTGGGTGTGATCACTTCATCCCCAAGAACTTTGCCTTTATATCCATGGCCTAAAGATTTTTCCTTTAGGTAGGAAAGGATAAAGGGATGGATGAAGAACCAGAGACACTTTGGAGAGGGAAGGGAAGCTGTAGGAGCTCCTGTCAAATGATGTTTTTCTCTGGGAATTGGAGGCAAGGTGATGTGCTGAGAACGGATGCAAGGATGGAGTTCAGCCTTGGGCCAATGGACAGTATTTGGAAGAAGGGCAGAGAGTGAGCCATCAAAGGCGTTCACTGACCGATTATGGGAGGACCCAGTGAGGCCTGGATACCTCAAGGATCGAGTCAGCTTTTTTTTTTTTCCAGTCACATAGTTCACAGGCAGGTGGAGAGAGATCATTGGCATTGTCTTCCTAGGGATACTGATTGGCCAAGATGAGGAAGTGCATAATTTAGGATGCTGGCTTTTCAATGGCTGCCTGAGGGATCCAGGTAGTCTGAAATTTATTTATAGAATGTGTATAAATGTTTTTGTATGTGCATGCACACTTGTTAGCCCATACAAGAAGGTGGAGTGTGAGGGAGAGAAAAAGGGAGGAGGAGGGGTAGAGAGAGAGAGATGGAGAAGGAGCAAGAGAAGGAGAGAGAGCCGTACCTATCAACTTCTTCATCTTCTGTTTCCCTCTATGACTTTCTGATTTGTCGGCTCACTTCTCTCTTGTGCGTCTTTGAATCTCTTCTGACAGTTTCCACCCTTGGTCTCTGACTCTTTTGTCTCCGTTCCTCCCATTTTGTGGACTCAATTGTTAGTTGTCAGTTCTGCCCACAGCCAGGCCAGGGTTAACAGGGAGGCAGGTCTCATTTCATTTCTTGCCTCCACCCTTCAATTAAAGTTGGTTCTTTTGCACCACATTTCTACTTCCTTCAGGTGTGACTCAGTTCTGGACCCAGTGATCTCCATACCTGGAGCCATCACGGTCATTGGTCTCACTCTTCTCTTCTGTAGCAGGATCTCAGAGGCTGTGCCTCACTCTATTTTCCCATCTTGGTCTCTTGGGCTTGGCTCTTTGCTGCAATATTTCTGTCTCTAGCCTTAGTTATCCCTGCCTATTCTCTGACCCCGAACAACAGGCACGGAATGCTTGCAGTAGGAGGAAAGGTGAACAGGAGAGAGGCTTCTCCCCTCCTCACCTAACCTCTCACCCTTAGGGGATGCTCTTATTCATCTTTTATGGACCTGCTCTGTCACAAACCACCAGACATGATTGCCCTCTGCTTCTGACCACCAACCTCACAGACCAGCCTCGCTCTCCCAAAGAACTTTTCTCGCTTTCCTCAGGCCTGGCTGTTCTCTCCACCCTCCTGCCAAAGGCTTTGAAGCCTGTCCCAATCCACATTCTCCATTCTCTCCTCCAGCACTTCTCTCTCTCACCAGCATTTGTAGCCTGACCCCTCTGCTGGCTGCTTTTGTCAGCATTTTTCACCCTCTCTCATGTTAAAGCAAGCAAAGCCTTGTCTAGATTCCACATTCCCTGAGAGCCTCTCTGACTCCTTTTGCCACCAAGCTTCTTGTAAGGTTTGTCTGCACGTTTTTCTTTTTGCAGCTACCTACACACGTTAGCTCCGCTTCTTTATCCCCTATCCTTTCACTGCTAATTTTTATTTTACCAGGGTGACACATACTCATAGTTTAAAAAGACAATTAGAATTTAGAAGATTATGCTCCAAATAAAGTAGTTCTCTGGTCCACTCCTCCCCCTCTACCCTCTCAGTCTTTCTTCTAGGGGCAACTACTTTAGATTTTAAATTATTTCTTCTTACATCTCTGCATTTCTAAATGCATGTATACTGCTACCTTTTGATTCATAAATTTTAGGCATTATCTATTGACTTTCAGCACAGTCCACCATTATGTTTTCAGTACGGTTATATTATACATTTTAGTTAAATCAATATTCAGTGGTTACATTATCTCTATGCAAATATTATCTACACCTGAGTGTTGTAGCTTACTATTATGTAAACTCCTGACTTCCTATTTTATTTATTTTTTCTAAAGCTAGTAATTGCCTTGCCTTACTTTCACTTGTCTAGTTTCCTTGGTATTTATTGTTAGTTTTTCCCATGCCTTCTAACAGCCTCTCAGTAGGACTTTTTGAAGGTCACCAACATCTGTCAATTCTTTTTCCCTTGGAGAGGATCTTTCTGAGAACCCCACTCCGCCCTGTCAGGGCTCCCTGGGTCACCAGCTCTCCAGGCCCCCGAGCTGCCTTCCAGGACTTGGTTTTGCTCCTTGTTAGGGTCCCTGTTTCATGAGGCTCCTGTCTTCCTCCTTGTATACTTTGGTGCTTTCAACAACTGAAAGAAAGGGTGTCGTGGCCAAGAATGTGGTAGTGAGAGCACCCTAATTTCTTTGTTTCTCAGGTCCAACTGGCCCCATCTGGCCCAGAGTCAAGCTATAGAAGAGAGCTAGGGTTTCACAGAGGGAGCTGCAGGGCCTGCTGGGCTCACTTTCTGTTGGCAACAGAAATGTTTGTTCCTTTGGCTCCTCCCTGTTTCTCAACTTTAATATGTGGAGGAATGAGGTCAAGTTCCTCTCCAGCGAGCAGTGTTCATCCACTGACAGATGGCGTGTGTGGGTGTTCATGCTTCTTCATTTGGTTTAGCCCCATGGGTACTAGGGCCTGGTGGGTTTCAGAGGGTGGATGTCTAGGTGTTTGTACCCAGCCTTTTAAAACGGGTGGGTTTGGACTATGGACCAGGCCTGGCTTGGGAAGGTCAGAAAAGGGATCTGTTTCAGCCCAGTTCTCAGGACCTCGCCTGCTGGGCTCCTGCAACAGGGAGTTCACCATCTCTGACTCCCTTCCAGCTCTCCCAGCCAACACCCACTGAACAGCCTGACATCTAGAATGGCTCTGGTGATGTCTTCTCCCTGATACTTTGAAAGAGAGAAACATCAACTTGTTGTTCCATTTCTTTATGCATTTACTGGTTGCTTCTTGCACATACCCTGATTGGGAATTAAACGCACAACGTTGGCATATTAGGTCAATGCTCTAACCCACTGAGCCACCCAATTAGTGCTAGTGCTGCCTTGTCCTGTTCTTTCCTGAATTAGCCCTGCTAACCGCAGAGATCTGCAGAGGTGCCCGTGGCCCAACTTGTAAGTTGCTCCCCATCGACCAGCCTAAGGCCTGCTGTTTCCAAATTGCCCTAGGCAGCTAAAGTCCCTGTATCCTAACATGTTCCTAAAATTTTCTCCCTTCTTTTGCTATGTAGGCAACATGCTGATATTTGAGTCTCAATAACTTTTCTTGTTCCCAAATACCTTTTGCTTACTGCCAATGGGAGTCCCATTGGCCTTGGACCACAGGTACAATTCTAAACCCTGAACGCTTTCTATCACTTGTTGAGTTTCCTTTCCTGAAGACTGCCACCCTGCCAAAATTGTGGTTCTCTATGTGAAATAGAGACTCTGCTAGAGACCTCAAGACCCTGATCTTCTTTCTCTGCTGCTTTTGTCTCTATAGATCTTTTCAGTTTTGGGTAGCCTTTAGCCTCACTACCTGATTTCTATGCCTGTCTACTTTGACTTTGTGTTTTCATCTCTTTCTATATTTACTCAGGTCATAGACTAGTATTTAAATCTCAACTCTATGCCTTCTGGTGTGGCTCTGGAAAATTCTGAAAAATCTGTTTTTCTATGACTATCAAACTTCTCACCTGGAGGCACCCTCAAGACAGTTTATATGATGATTGTGATGGTCAAAAGGCATCATATGTGTTAATCACCCAGCACAAAGTGATCCTTCAAAGCTGCCAATTTTTTAATTTGTTTACTAAAAAGATCTTATTTATTTTTACAAGGAATAGAAGGGAGAAAGAAAGAGGGGGAGAGAAACACCGATATGAGAGAGGGACACTGATCAGTTGCCTCTCGCACATGCCCCCAACCCGAGACCTGGACTGTATCTTGACCAGGAATTAAACACCGTGGTGACCTTTCAGTTTGCAGGATGATGCCCAACCCTCTGAGCCACACTATTCAGGGCTACTGTCATTTCTTTTCATGGGGGTTTAAACTTGTTTCCTTTGTTGGATGAGACTTCCAGCTTTGAGATCCTGTTACTGAGTCCATGAGTCTGATGTGTGAGGCCAGTGGGCTAAAGGGTAGAGATTTTTTTTAAATGTCTTGCCTAAAGTCCCAGAAAAATATAATTATTTTCTTAACTCAAACTGTTGAAGGAAGCGCACAGGGCCGCTAAACAATGTATGTGAGAGGGAGGGAGGAAGGGAGGGGAAAGAGAGGTTAGAGATCAACCCACTCACATACCTTACTTCTATTTGCTGCAGAGTCAATAAATAGAGAGGCAGTCAAGGGATTTGCCTAATCATTTTCTGCCTTTCTTGGAACACAGCGGTGTGTCTCTCTCTCCCCCTGACTTGTGCTCAGTGGCTTGCCGAGCACCCAGGGAGCAGGGCAGACTGAGGTGCCTTCAGGTCGCTCTTCTCTCAGCGGGTGCATCTCTCCTCTCTTCTCACCCCACCCACTTCTCTAGGTCACAGGTCTGAACTTGACACTTCACAGTGAACACCATGGTCCTGGCCAGCAACCCACAGGAGGCTTTGCTTCGGGCCTTGCGTGACCTTGATGAATATAGCTTCAAGATATTCAAGTTCCACTTACGGGAACTTGAGGGCCAAAGGCTGGCCCGAGGGGAGCTGGAGGGCCTCAGTCAGGTGGACCTGGCTTCCCAGCTGATTTTGATGTATGGAGCACAGGAAGCTGTGAAGGTGGTGCTCAAGGTCCTGAAGGTCATGAATCTATTAGAACTTGTAGACCAGCTCAGCCACGTTTGTCTAAATGGTGAGTATAGCAGGGGACAAGGGGAGGTCAGGGTGGCACTGAGACTTTCCCTCCCCAATAGCATTTCCAAAGACTCCCTAGTACCTGAGGGTCTGAGTGGTCCTGGTGGTTTCTAGCTGAAGACTCTGTGTGGGGTGAAGGGCCTTTGCTGAGGGTGGTGATTTGTTTATAGAAAGATTATGGGACCTTATGGCCCACTATGCCCTACCTCCTGTCTCCAGTTGTAGATCAGACAAGGGGAGACTTTGGAGAACGGGGCTTAGAGATTGGGGGAGGCGTTGGCGAAAACTTTCCTCAGCTGTTCTCCCTGCAGGCAGCTTAGGCTGACTCTTGGAGAGGAAAGCCTACTCCTGGGCCCAGCTCTTTTAAGGAACTAGGGGAACTGATGGTGCCCAAGAGAGTGGGGTGGGCATGGAGCCCCATCCTATCCCTTCTTGTGGGGTGCTGAAGAGGAGGGAGAGTCTGTTGGTGCCTGTGCTCCCTCCACAGGCTCCTTCCATGCCTGAAAGCTCCTCAGACAGAAAAGGGAGGTTCCACAGCCTCAGGGCCCCTGCTCAGGAGCTGGTTGTCTGTAGTACCTGGCCTGTCCTTTACCTAGACTGTCTCCGATGGCTTCACCATCCAGCAGCATCCCTTCCCTTTGTCCTCTCTGTTTTCACCATTTCCAATGGGGACACTTCCCATGCACACTCATTCACATACACGGAGACTTTTGCACATACACATATCCTTACAAACATGTATTTGCTCATGCACATTGACATGCCTTCCCTACACAAAAATACATGAAATTCCATAAGCACACTCCCATGAGCACATGTGGAGACAAGCATTCACTCCCTTCCCACAGATATTCACACACTAAACACACCTTGCAGTTACACAGGTGTGCGCATGAAACCACACATGTATATGCACATGTGCATGCACATAGACATGTACAGTGGTCCCTCCCCATGAAGATAAAAGTATTGAGTTGGCCAAAAAGTTCATTTGTTTTTTCTATAAGCTGGCTCTAGTCACACTTAGTTGTCTCAATTCGAAACAATTTTGTTAAGCTATCAATCATATCAGTGTGCATTTTTAAGAAAGAAATCATCAAAATTGGTGAATTTTTGTGTAGCCATTTTAATATTGGAGGTGGAAGAAAATAAGTGACATTTTCAGCATATTATGCTTTATTATTTCAAGAAAGGTAAGAATACAAGTGAAACACAAAGAAAGACTTGTGCAGTGACTGGAGGAGGTGCTGTGACTGATCGAACGTGTCAAACGTGGTTTGCACAGTTTGATGCTGGAGAATCTGCTGGACGATGCTCCATCGTCAGGTAGACCAGCTGAAGCTGATAGTGATCAAGTTGAGACATTAATTAAGAACCACCAGCTTTCACCACATGGGAGACAGTTGGCACACACATAATATCCAAATCAGTGAAGTTATTGGTGAAAATGAAAAATGTGTTTTTTATTTAACAGGGAAAAAAACCACATTAAGTTTTTGGCCAACCCAATATAATATAACCGTCATGAAGATACAAGTTGGGGAGCATAGAAAATGAGACTGAGAGCAGAGTCCAGAGTTTGAAGGGCCATTTTGTCTTTTTTTATTTCCATCTCACCACCTAATACCCCATGTGTCTGGCTCAGATTACAGAGAAACATACCGACAGTATGTGCGCTGCCTAGAGGAGGGGCAAGAGGAGGAAGTTCGCTGCCGCTATAACCAGCTGCTCCTGGTGGCCAAGCCCAGCTCGGGGAGCCCCACGGCAGAGCAGGAGCTGGGCCCTGTCACGCTGGAGACCCTGTTTGATTCAGGGGAAAAGCCCAGCCAAGGCCCACCCACAGTGGTGTTACAAGGGTCGGCTGGTACTGGAAAGACAACCCTAGCAAGAAAAATGGTGCTGGACTGGGCCACAGGCAAACTGTACTCAGGCCGGTTTGATTATGTCTTTTATGTGAGCTGCAGAGAAGTGGTCCTGCTGCCACAGGGCACGCTAGACCAGCTCCTCATCTGGTGCTGTGGGGACAACAAAGCACCTGTCAGGGAGATTTGGAGGCAGCCAGAGCGGCTGCTGTTCATCCTGGATGGCTACGATGAGCTGCAGAGGCCCTTTGCAGTGAGGCTGAGGAGGCCAGGGCCCAGCCCCGCAGAGGACTTGCTGCACCGTCTAATTAGGAGAGAGGTACTTCCCGAGTCCTCCCTTCTCATCACCACCCGCCCTCTGGCCTTGCGGACCCTGGAGTCCTTGCTGAAACAACCGCGCCATGTCCACGTCCTAGGCTTCTCTGATGCTGAGAGGAAGAAGTATTTCAATTCCTATTTTGCAGATGAGGAGCAAGCCAGAAAGGCCATTGACTTTTTAAGTAGCAATAATGTTCTCTACAAAGCATGTCAGGTTCCAGGCATTTGCTGGATGGTCTGCTCCTGGCTGAAGGGGCAGATGGAGAGAGGCGGAGAGTTCCCAGAGACTCCCAGTAATGACACTGACATCTTCATGGCCTACGTGTCCACCTTCTTGCCACCCGCTGACAGTGAGGGCTGTCCTGAACTCACCCGAGACAGGGTCCTGAGGGGTCTGTGCTCCTTGGCAGCTGAGGGTCTCCAGCACCAGAGATTCCTATTTGAAGAAGCTGACCTCAGGAAGCACAATTTAGATGGGCCCCGTCTTGCTGCTTTCCTGAGCAGCCACAGTTACCAAGAGGGACTTGACATCAAGAAGTTCTACAGCTTCCGCCACATCAGCTTTCAGGAATTTTTTCATGCCATGTCCTACCTAGTGAAAGAGGACCAGAGCCAGCTGGGCGCAGAGACCCTCAGAGAAGTGACTAAGCTGCTGGATGACAAGGAGCAGGTAGGGAATGAAGACATGACCTTCAGTATGCAGTTCTTAGTGGACATATTGAAAAAAGAGAGCTCCTCAAACTTGGAGCTAACATTCTGCTTCAAAATCCCCCCATCAATAAAGCAGGATCTGAAGAACTTCAAAGAAAAAATGAACTCGATAAAGTACAACAGGCCCTGGGATTTGGAACTCAAACTGTATGAGTCAACAAAAACTCTGGCAAAGAATGTTCAGTTCAGTGACGTAGCATTGAAGGTGACACATTCAAAAAACCCAGAATTCTTAAGCAAAAAAAAAGTTTCTGTCAGCTTGAGGACAGTTATGGACAAAGTTAATATAGTTGGGACACAGAAGAAGGCTTCTAATGGAATAGGCAGAGAGGGGAGGGGAACTAGGGACCAGGAGGACAGGAAGCACAGAAGTGAAGACACTAGAGCTGAAGCGGGGTGGTGGGGTAGAGAGATAGAGGATGGGGAAGACAGAGTAGAAAGGAATGGAGAGATGTGAGATTAGATTGATGGACACATAGAGGAGCAAATAGAAGAGAGAAAGTAGAAGCAGATAGAGGATCAAAGCCTTGGGAGATAGGACTTACGGAAAAGCCGTGTGCAATGGGTCCTTAGGAACAGCCACAGGTGCCAGCTGTGGGTCAAGTTCAGCTACTTAGCACTCCCCACTCCCCCCATCCAGGCTGTGTGTAACTTCCCAAAGTGTAGACTCTTATGATAGCCTGACATTAGATTCCTATAAAATAAATTTCTTAATATAATAAAATGTAGTTTGTGCTCATTCTATAAGATTATATAACATTAAGCATATCAATGTCAACATTTTTTTTTTTTAAGATTTTATTTTATTATTTTTAGAAAGAGGGGAAGGGAGAGAGGCAGAGAGACATCAATGTATGGTTGCATTTCACCTGCCTCCAGCCACAGACCTGACTGGAGACCTGGTTTGCAACCTGGTTATGTGCCCTGGCTGGGGAATCGAACCTGCGACCTTTGGGTTCGCAGGCCGGCGCCTTATCCACTGTGCTACCAGCCAGGGTGAACGTCAACATTTAAAGCAAATATTACACTGTGCTATCGCAGAGAGAGAGATTGATTGATCAGTTTGCACTCTGACCTAGGATCAGCACCCTTTTGGGTCGTGGGATGACGGTCCAATGAACTTAGTCACCTGGCCAGGGCAGACTTTGGTCTTAGAAACTATACTGTGACTTGACTTACCTCTACGGTAATAACATGCCACTGTTGTCTATAGCTGTACCTTTGATGGACTTTTCTTTTTGAAAAGACCAGTCATTTTCAAGCACTGTCTCATCATCTCTTTCTCCTTTGGTAACTTCTGCATAGAAAAGAAGAAGGAAAGGAATTATAGACATAGGCATGGAAGTTCCCAACTCATTTCATAGAGGAGGAAATTTAAGTCAGGAGCCCCATCCATTTCTGGGGGTTGTCAACACCCTGGAAGACCGTGCGGGTGTGAGGACCGCCCAGCTGTGGCTGCGACTCCAGTGCAGCGGAGAGCCAACACCGCCTGGCGCCCCAGGGCCCCACAGAAAGTTGCAGACTTCGCTTCTTGTGCACTTTTATGGCTGTTGTGACTCATTAGAAGCTGATTCCACTTATACCAATTCCAGCAACTGGCTGGATGTGCCTAGCCCTTTGAATCTGGGGGAACTCAACCCAGAGTGCTCAACCTTTTATGCTATAACACCAATGATTAACTCTTGTTCTCACAGGAAGCTTGGTGGCTCTGCATTTGATAATTACATACATAGCATGTTGAACACATAGATTGCATGCATATAACATAGAATGTGTATTGTAAGAAATAGTACTTACTTGTACTTGCATGTACTTACTTGAAAAGCAGTTTGTACTGGATTACTGAGGAGGCTGGTGGGCACCCTCAGAGCTAGGCTGTGTGGACCCCTAAAGAGCTTGGATGTTCTCAGCAGGCCAACTTCTGAATGTTGCAGAGAACTAGGGAACAACGAAATAGGTGCTCAGCCACAGTGCTGGATGTCCGTGCGGCCAAAGAGGTCTGTTTAAAAACAACAAGCAAACAAAAAACAAACAAACAAAACATGGTTCTAACATCCAGCTGAGATTTAGGATTCACATTCAATTCAAACTAGCTTTAGCAAAAATTAAATGACCTACTGTATTCAATTATTTTTTTAAAGATTTTTTATTTAATTATTAGAAAGAGGGGAAGTGAGAGAGGCAGAGAGGGAGAGAGACATCAATGTATGGTTACTTTTCACCTGCCTCCAGGCACAGACCTGATTGGAGACCTGTTTTGCAACCTTGTTATATGCCCTGGCTGGGGAATCAAACCTGCGACCTTTGGGTTCGCAGGCTGGCGCCTTATCCACTGTGCTACCAGCCAGGGCTGTATTCAATTTTTAAAAAGCTGACTTCCACTTTCAGGTACACCTTGCTCATTCTAACAATACCATCAAGGCTTTCACTCTTTCTCCTCTGTCCTTTTTATAGTTGCCTTTGACTCTTATTTCAGAAAGTAACTTTGTGTCAGAAGATAGCCATAGGGACTTCAACTTAAACTATCCTTATAGACAATAATCCCAAAAGAAGAGATTAGTCTTTATTGATGGCTGTAATAGAGAAGTTGGGAGAGGGTTCTTGGCCTGACCCTGGTACATGCCAAGCCTTGAACAATCCTTGTGGTCTGGAAGGTGAACTTCCCTTACTGGCTAGACCTGCATTTCATGGCTTCAGTCACGTAGCCATACATCCTAAATCACTTTGCCACACCCCTAGGGCTGAGTAAGAAACGATCAACACCTCTAGAAATGCATGGAATGGGAAAGTGGCTCCCCAAAGGATAGCATGTTGACAGGTAAAAAATAGTATGTCACACAGATACAGTGTGTCTGATAAATTGGGGTTCTTTGAAGGGCTGGGTGACAGGGAGAGACAATGAGACCCCTGTGGGTACAAGTCTGGAAGGACAAGCCCAACCAGGCCATCTGGCCTGATGGTCAGAGGGGTAGTGATTCCAGGAACAGAGAGAGTCTGGGCCCACCCAATCCTCACTTAGCCTCCCTCTGAGGACCAGAGGTGTGAGCCGTGGGAAAGAGAAGTCCTTGACCAAAAGGGAGGAGCTCTGGCCCCAGGGAAGGGCTGTGGGAACTCCTGAGAGAGCAGGTTTGAGACTGGTAGGTGGAGGAGAGGTCAGGCAAAATACAAGAAACCAGTTACATGTGCATTTTGGATAAACAATATTTTTACATGGGACTTACTTCTACAAAAATTACTCATTGTTTATCTGAAATGTAAATTTCACTGGGAGCCCTGTGTTTTAATTTGCTCCATCTGGTAACCCTAAGCGGAGGAAGCAGCCACAGTCGTGAGTCACCTGAGGGCGGGCGGCAGGAGCCGCAGCTCCAGTGAGTCCAGAAACCCTCCCAACTCTCCTCCCCTTCCCTGGGACTTTTAAAAGGAAACTGGCTTCTTGTAGAACCCACAGACTAGTGGGGTTCCTGTCACAGGTTAAAAATGTGAGTAGTACTATTTGGGGAAGGGTTGCAAGGAAAAGACTGAATTTATGTTAGTAATTCTGTGGCAACTTTGAGGTTGGGTCAGTGTGCTTACATGTGACAGTTGCCTATACAGTCCAATGAAGTCTGGAACATGGCTACCAGATAAGGAGTGCCCGGCCGAAAATGCAGTGAGTTGGATGAGTGAGGAGGCTTGGCACTTACAGAGGATGGCCACCCGATTCTGCTTGTTTCCTGCTTCTGGCATGTCTTCTTTCTGCAGGATACCTGGTACATTTCCCGTAACACATTGATAAGAGACGCTGTCTCCCTAAATGTTGTTGGCGATCCTAGTGCCTGCCTCTAGGAGGGGACAGCTTCCCTGAGAATGGAACCATTTCTAGGAAAGCAGAGGTGAGAAACAGAGAAAGAAAACCCACCTAGGTCCTGCTTACATAACCTGAGTTCTGGATAAAGCCATGCCCAAAGATTCATTTGTCTCTGCATTCAGCTGGGACTGAGCCAATGGTCTCACTGATTGTTCAAGTCAGTATGCACAGAACTCTGACTCTTCCAGTTCTTACATATACCCTGTGAGGTTACTAACCTTATCTTTATTTTAGCAGAAAGGTAAGAGAACCAAAGAAGTTGCATGTTTTCTTGAAGTCATATAGCTAGTTCATATGATTTGACTTCAAGTTCAAAAGCTCCAACTATAAAATCATCTGAATAACCTCCCTCCTCCAGTTTTCAATGGTTCTACATTCCTGCTTGAAAACAAAAAATCATTTTGGTAACAACATTTAGGCTTTTCACAAAGTAACTTCAATCTGCATGTCTCAATGTGCTTCCTATTATTGCAGAAACTGTCTACCCCGTGTCATCAGACCTTCCATCCAGAACACCCTGCCTTTGCCCACACCCTCACCCCCTCCTCCCTCCTTCACTGTGCCTATTTACTAGCTTCCACTGAGCCTCTACTTTCATTTTTTTAAGCAGGGGAGGCCATGGTGGAGTTGAGTCTCTTGAGTGAAGAGCTGTTGATTCCCCGAGGAAACCTGAAAAAGAGTTGCTCCAAGTTTATGCATTGAGCTTTCTTACATCCATATGGAAGAGGTTACATAAACTGAGTGTAAATTCTCCAGAGAAGGATTCTTCCAGGGCAAGTCAATGCCATATAACATCATAAAATCAGTCCATTGAATCACTGAGTTGTGTTTATGGGAGACCTCTTTTTTTTTTTTTTAATTAAAGAGTGAAACGTGATTAAATGGGATGAAAATCAGAGGCAGTCAGGTTCTGCTTATAATAAAAGCCACTGGATTTACCACGTATAATTCACATTGATAATTGGACATGCCAAGTGATACATATCTCAGAGCTTAGGTAAGAATGTCAACTACTTTGTCTTTTGTATTCAATATTCAATCACTTGATTAATGATCAGAGCTGTAAGTGATTTGCTTGCATGATTCATCTATTTGTAGTTTGTGGCTGGGGTGGGAGGTGTTTGGAAATAAGGCTGGTCATGTAGAGAGACGAAACCCAGAAGAGGGAGTAATTTGTCCAATGTCATGTGGGAAGTTAACACTGGAGCCAGAAGCACATGTCAGGGACTTAGGTAGTTCATGTTCAAGGGAAAAGATGAAGCATTCAGTCCAACTTCTGTTGTTTTTTAACCACTCCTGAAGGCAGCAATTTAGATGGGTTCTAGAACTTTATCAGCCCCCTGAAGCCCGTCTGTTTTTAATAGGATACTCTACATTATCTTTCTATAATTTAAATTGTATACACTTGCAGCTCTCTCTCCGTCCTTCTCTCTCTCTCTATGTATGTGTATATGTGTATATATATATATATATATATATATATATATATATATATACTTCTCTCTCTTTGAAGTGGTACTTAAATATGTTTTCCTGAAGAGTCTCCTTGACTAATTTTAGAAGACATTTTGACATCCAAATTATAATGTTAAGACAGACATTTTATTTATTTATTTATTTATTTAAAAAAAAGATTTATTTTTTTATTTTCAGAGAGAGGGTAAGGGAGAGAGGCAGAGATAGAGAGAAACATCAATGTATGGTTGCCTTTCACCTGCCTCCAGCCACGGACCTAGCTGGAGACCTGGCTTACAACCTGGTTATGTGCCCTGGCTGGGGAATCAAACCAGCAACCTTTGGGTTCACAGGCTGGCACCTTATCCATTGAGCCACCAGCCAGGGCCAGACATTTGATTTTAATAGATCACTAAGGTCAAACTCAGTAAGTCAACTTTCCTTTCCTTTTAGCTACTGATGTCTTAATGATCTGAGCTCAACACATTACATGTCCCCAGCATCCTTGTTGGTCTGTGCTCCTGGCTTTTCCACATCCCCAAGTCAAGTTCTGCTGGTTTTCAAGCATCACTCAGAGACTAAGATGCCATCAATGCCTTTGATTTGGGACTGTTAGCCTCCTTCCTTATACCTTCCTCCTTCCATTTAATGGCTTTGCTACCCGTGACATCCTGTGGTTATGCTCTCCAATCAGAAGTCATTTTTCCCTCTGTAAATTTCTATAGCACTTGTTTCCACTCTGGTTTCCTATAAATGCCAGCCTGTGGGCATTTTATTTCGCAGTTAAAAGGAGATCTTGAAGGTTCTGGGAGCAGGGGTGGTAATATTTTGGCAGAGGCAGGAAGGATAGATTGGAGAAGTTACAGCATGCAGAGAAGCCAGTTAGGAGACCATTTTAATAACAGAGGAAGCCCAGCAGAAAGAAAGGCACAGTGGCTGGAGCTGTGTGAGTTGGGATAAGCTCACTGAGGCCAGAGGGTCTCCAGATTTCAAGATCCTTGGGCCAGATGGTGAACAGGATGCTGGGGACTGGGTAGAGTTGGTCTGGGTGACTTGTGAGGGAAAGGGGAGAAGTGAGGTGGTCTGCGTGGAGGGGCTTAGGGAGGGTAGGTGGACTGGGACTGGCAGTCCCACAGGGCTCAGGCATCACATGTGTCTCCCACCTGCCCACCCAACACTATCCCAGGGTCCCTTCAGCCTGGCTGTCATATGAATGGAAGGGAAGCTCTGCAGCTTGAAGATTTCTAGAACCCATGTCAGAGTCAGAGGGGACATGCAGGGTCATTTTCCTGTTCCCAGTCACACAAGGGAAGCTGAGTGCAGGGAAAGGCAGACACTCATTTTTGGGGTTGTGGCAGAGTCAGGATGAGGGCCCAGTTCCCCAATCCAATGGTGCTTCCAATCCCACAGGGAGCCTCAAAGTTCTGCAGAAGCCATAGGATTAATTCTGGGGCCTTCTATTTCCCTGTGTTTATTTTTTCTTTAGACACTATGTTCCTTCAGGGTGCAGTCTAGGTTTTCCTAATTTTAATATTTATTCCTCCATCTACTCAGTAAACATTGGTTTAGCAGCTACTGTATCATTTGCTATGTTTTAGAAACTGAGAATACAGCAAAGAAGAGAACAAAGGTCCTGTCTTCCTGGAGCTTACATTCCAGAAGGGAGAGTTAGATAACAAGCAGAAAACCCAGATAAATATGAGTTACTTCAGTTGGTGATGTGTGTAATGGCAAAAATAACACAGGGAGATGGGAGTCAGAGAATGTTATGGTAGGTTGTTGTGCTGTGTGGCCAGGGGACCTCTCTGTTGGTTTACAACTCAAATGCATCATCTTTGAGGGCACACAGGCATCCATAAGGATAAGCATTTATGGAATTACTAATGGTTGAATAAACTTCCTATTTGTGTGTGTGTGTGTGTGTGTGTGTGTGTGTGTGTGTGTGTGTATGGAGACTATTTGGATTACAGGGTTAGAATGACCAAAAATAGTATTTTCTATAGCCCTGAAAGCCACTTTATGGTAAAAAAAAATTAGCCATGGAGAAGTGATCAGTAAAATTTCTAATGCAGGTGAAGTTCAAATAATTAGTCAGATCTACTCTAATCAGAAACCAGCATGTTTAAAACAATTTATTTACATTCATCTGAGATGAGTACATCTAAACTTCAACCCCTTTGAGTGTTTCTATATTTGTGCAGGTGTACTATTCATATATTTCATTTTTAACAAAGTAATATAAATGCATTTTGAACTTTGGCATTCATAATAAAAACTCATCACAATTTTTGCTTTAATTTTGATGTGTTATACCTTTCTTCTGGATTTTTTTTTTTTTTTTTTTTGCTTTTTATTTAAAAGTCTTAAATAAATATACAATTGAAAATAAAAGTGATGTACACATCAATGTGGTGGACAATGGATTCTAAATGATATAATGTCCATGTATATTTTAAGAATAGGATTTTCAACATAACCAAAAAGTTGCCAGAAAACATCTGCCGTCTTTTTTGTTTGTTTGTTTTTGCAGTTTTATAACTTTGACAATCAGCAGTTAGCTCTCTTCCACATTAACTGATGGTAGACCTTTGAAAGTGATGATAGGTACACAGGCAACCAACATACAGAAGCTTGTGTGGTGAATCTTCATCCTCTTTTTATTTTCTGGACAATTGCACCTGGATACTGTATGGGACCTTCCTGATTCCTTTGACTCTGACAGCTTTGAGTCTGATGTAAGTGCACATACCAGGAGTTCTCGCCTCTTTCAAGGGAAATTTTTGGATCTCTTTGAGTACTCAAGGGACATACTTCTTGAAACCTACTCCTCAGATGGGCTTGTGAATGTGGACTGTGTATTCTCTGTTCTCTACCTTGCTGGAGGCAGAACGTCCCTGCTTCTCCCTGGCGCCCTCACTGAGGGAGCCATTCTGCTGGGCCCAAGTTGGAAAGCTATCTGCTGTTATGTTGTGCTTATAAAACAAGATTTCTGAGTTATAAATTTTCACTTTTTCATTTGTATTTGAAAGAGGAATTATTATTCCAATATCTTAGCCATTCTCAAAATTGCCAACTTGAAGACTTGTCAAAATGAGCTCATCATTTCATCTCCTGCCAAGGATTTCAGGCTCAAACTCTCTGCTGCAACTCCATAATTAACATATAAGGTGGATAAAAACACTATACACTCCACTACCAAAATGAAAAGGCAAAATAAGAGCTCTGTGGTTGAATTCATCCTCTTGGGCTTTTCTAACTTCTCTGAACTCCAAGAGCAGCTCTTTGGGGTTTTCTTGGTTGTTTACCTGGTGACTCTGATGGGAAATTCCATGATCATAATCATCATCTCCCTGGGACACCGCCTCCATGTTCCCATGTACCTGTTTCTCCTGAACTTGTCTGTGGTGGATGTGGGTTTCAGTGCAGTCATTATGCCTGAAATGCTGGTGATTCTCACCACTAAGAAGACTACAATTACTCTTTCAGGCTGTTTTACACAGATGTATTTCCTTCTTCTTTTTGGTGGGACCGAATGCTTTCTCCTGGGAGCAATGGCATATGACAGATTTGCCGCAATTTGCCATCCTCTGAGCTACCCAATGATTATGAACAAAAGGGTTTTCTTGAAATTAGTAATGTTCTCATGGGCCACAGGAATCATGGTGGCTACAGTGCAGACATCATGGGTTTTTAGTTTTCCCTTTTGTGGTCCCTTTGAAATCAATCATCTCTTCTGTGAGACACCCCCAGTGTTAGAGCTTGCATGTGCAGACACCTTCCTGTTTGAAATCTATGCAATCACTGGCACCGTTTTGATTGTCATGGTTCCTTTCTTGTTGATCCTCTTGTCTTACATTCGAATTCTCTTTGCCATCCTGAGGATGCCATCAACCACTGGGAGGCAGAAGGCCTTTTCCACCTGTGCCTCCCATCTCACATCTGTGAC